>JAIUZE010002557.1:0-132280 GCA_022085475.1 Heliosperma pusillum | reverse complement strand
AAGATGAATAAAATTCATCTTGAGAAAGACGGATTATTTAAAAAGCGAGAAAGACGGTAATTTTATTACCAATATGGATAGAGGGAGGTACGGGAGGAAGAATAAGATAAACTTACGTAAATTCTATCAAGTAACGAAGAAGTTACGACGAATCAAAGATCGTAAAAAGCTAAGGAGGCAAGAATTGGGTTTTCTTAAAGAGGAAGGAAGTTGTGTTTGTTTTTGGAGTAATGAATTAGGTTAAGGAAATATGAGTATAAATAAGGAAAAGTCAACCAAAAAGTCAAACTCGCCTTAAGACGGCTTTTTCATGGAATCTCGCAAAAATTCCAAATACGAACTCGGAAATTCTAAATTCGACTCGAAACATAAAAAGCTAATTTAAAACTTAAAATTGCTGAAAAGTATCCGTAAAATATTTCTACTAGAAAAATAGGGTACATTTCAAAATTGCTGAAAAGTATCCGTAAAATATATCTACTAGAAAAATAGGGTACATTTCCGGGTGTTACAATCACCCCACCTTTTAAAAAGTTTCGTCCTCGAAACTTGAGAGTAGAAAACAAAAGTATTAAGGACAAGAATCGGTTTTCAAAATTGATACTAAAACTTTTACCAAAAGAAACATTTATGAAACGAGGTTCTTCTCGAAAACGATTTAAAGAGAATTTTCATAAGTGTGGAACTTACTTACGGATCTCAAGAGCGCCCGTCGCGAACGAGAACTCAAATTATCCAAATCAAATTAAAGTCGAAATAGGGAAATCGAAATTCAAAACAAACGTTAGTAAGTGCAGGACTAGTCACCAGACGTCTCCAATAACAAGTCCAAACATCCAACCAAACCCAAAATCCAAATATAAAAGCAAAAGAAATTCATTTTCTCCAAAAAGAGGGTACACAAACCATCTTTAAACTTCTTTGAAACGTTAAATTAGAAATATAATATGGAAATTTGAAAGTTTTATCAAAGATAAAATCAAATATCAAGACATTACACGAACGTAGAGCGACTCGAACATCGAAATCACAGTTCGTGATACAAAGAGGTACGACCAAACGAGCAAAATGGACAAAAAAAAAGAAAGAATTAAAGAGTAGCAGATTGAGTAAAGATCAATTTGAGGGAAAAGAGAGGAATGAACCACAATACTATCTTCCATCTATGAAATATCAAATGTCGATCACAACTCGACATCACTAACTCCACGAGTAATCTAGTCCTCAAGAGAGTGCAATATGACCTCAACATTTTCCATCATCAGATTCCTACCTAAATATTTCATAAACATGACACTTCGAGTAACAAACCCCAATTATTCGAATCCAATTAGAATCTACTAAGGTCCATCGGCACGGTAGACTCCACAACTAACAATCCAAATGAAAGATTCATTACAAACTCTAATCTTACTAGCTCCATCAAAACTCTTATTAGAAACCACCAACGATATATGTATATATATAGGGAAACATGATCGCTATTAACCACAAGGTAAAGAGACTTACCATGATCCTTTAATCCAATTTATTCCAAAATTCATTACCCTAAACTATTAACCATGAACCTTCTCCTCTTCAAAAGTCGAATCACTAAACCTCAAAAGAGATTAGTCTCACAATCTCATTTCACTTAACTTTTGCCATTCATAGAGCAATGCGACCGTTCATCAATTTATTTAGTTCCTTCAAACTCCCTATACAACGGTTTTCGCTTATGACAATATTCCTCAAGTTGTGTCATCCAATCCAAATTCCACAAAGTATCTATTCCCACTAGGGTCCAACACATAAGGACAATAAATTCTTAAGTAATCTTGAAAGCAACCACTAACATCCTTAACAACATCAATTATCATTACGATCTATTCGATCCTCAAGGTGATATTACAATATCAAGATTCAAGGTCTAAAATCACCAAGAGAGGTTCAACTTACTTATCCTCAATTCCTTATAGTCAATTAAACATGAATCTAGCTCCATAGGGTGGGTAGGTACCATATTTAGTGCATCATCAAAACACAACCGCTAAATCCTTTCATTAGCTAAAGAGAAACTACCTCACAAGAGATTAGGGATAAATGAACATGATACAAGGAATATTAGGAAGCATCATTATAGACTACGATGAGAAGGAATTAAAAGATGAAGGCGAGAAAAGGAAACGAGGTTGATTTAAGAAAGTAAACTACCAGACACGATCTCCGGGTGAGCATTAGCTTCGGCACGGCTCATGACAAAGATAGAACCCTTAGGTTTAGCAGGAGGAGGGGGCAACTTTCGGTCGGGGCAATCTTCATAAAGATGACCACCCTTTTGACAAAAGTAGCAAAGATAAGGTCGGTTGGTACAAGTTCTACCGGGGTGTAGAGGAAGTCTACAACCGCTACATTGACGACCTTGAGCTTGAGGAGTATAAGGCCTATTAGCCACATTTGAAGTAGCCCTATGAATAAAAGGAGCAGGATTCCTTGAATTGGCATTGGAAGGAGGATTAAATTTCCTCTTGATAGCATAGGAATTAGAGGAAGACGGAATAAACGGCCTCTTCCCATAATCATTCGGCCTAGGAGCATAAGAAGGAGATGGATTATTCATTTGAGCTTCCTTTCTAATAGCCTTCATTGAATTTTCAGCCCATAAGGCATCGTCATAAAGGTCTCCAAAGGATGCGGTACCCCTTCTCACTTTACTTTGAAGCACGGCATTCAACTTGTTACGATAATAAAATGCACGGTCTTCATCATCACGAATAAGCCGCGGCGCAAAGGACCCCCCCGCCCACCGCCCGCTTTATTGTAAACTCACACGTCGTAAATCTTGAGCCGATAGGTTGCCTTGCTTAAAATCTATGAACTCCTTGAGACTTGTTGTTTAAGTCTTGGGATAAAACCTCCCTCCACAAGAGCCTTAAAGCAAGCCCAGTTGAAGTCCTCTTCAAGAGTTGCGGTGGCACTTGTGATAGCCCACCAGTTGTCGGATTCCCGCACTAGAAAGTGCTTTGCAATCCTCACTTTATCCTCTTCCCGGACTTGGTAAAGATCAAACTGCTTTTCCATCTCACGGAACCAGTCGGATAGCTCCGTAGGATCAGGCTCTCCACCATAAGGCACGATCTTACTCCTTGCAATTTGACCGCCACCCATGCATAACCACCTTGTTGATTGTGGCCTCCCTTCTAGGGGGAACTTGGTTGGCATTAGCTAGAGCGGCATCTTGCTGATTCTTCAGCACTTGAGCAAGAGCCTCCATCATAATATTCTCAGCTAAACGCGGTCTAACCATCTTTAACAAAAACAAATTAAGTTACTCCTATCAATAAGCATAAACAAATAGACTACCAAGTAAAGTCCTTAACTTCTACCCAATCTCTCATTTATTATTTCAAGGTCAAGTAGTTTAAGTTAGGGTTCACGTGTGTGCGTCGGGAGCGGCAAAGCTCTGATACCAACTGTGACAACCCTCGCGAATGCGGAAATATAAAACATACAAGCATGTGAAATATATAGCGGAAATACGGTATAAAAAAAAAACCTTTTATACATGCAAGATAGAAAATACGAGGAGTGTCAAATTTACAAACTAAAGTGTGAAATACAATAACAAGAGACGGAGTCTCTCAAAATGTTAACAAAGAACAAGAGTTTAGCAAACTAGCTAAAATCGTCTAGAGGCGTTTTATCCAGGGACAACGCCCGCTAGCTCACACCCGAACCCAAAATGTCAAGCAAAAAGCCATCCATGCAAGCAACCTGTTCATTCATGAAAAACATGAACGCCACAATCAGTGGGGAGTAACTCCGGGTTCTCCCAGCCATATCACATCAAACGTACATATAAGGAAATACAAACGTAGAGCATGCATACATATAGATATCCATGTGAAATACGATAAGGATAGACAGGCAATGCGGGATATAATGATAAGCACATAAGAGGCACAAATCCGAATCCATCATGATATTCAAAGACTCGGGAAAGACACTCTTAGGCAATCGAATACGCTCACTAGGGCTTGCAGCTCACCGTTAGCGGTATAAGATTGATAAGATTGAGACTCGACAGACAAACCAGTCAAGTCATGCGATGATCACCTAATATCCAACATATTATCATCCATTCACGAACCAAGACAATGACGGTGTCAGTCATGCAATGACCATGAATACCATCATGAAATCACGCATTCAAAGACAACGACACAAAGACGACAATTCTCACGGTAAATGAAACGCACTAGCATCGTGTACATGGCAAGTATGATTAAAAGGCATCCACGGAATAAAGCATTTCCCGGAACGCATACACGATAAAGCATTTCGCGTATGTAGACTAATCTCCTCCTGGTAGGACGACGATAATAATACGTTCCTAGTCTAAATCTGGCCAGACTCTTGGAATAAAGCATGTTCCGATTCGACATGCGATAAAGCATTTCGCATCCAAGACTCGGGCTTACAATATATATGCCGAGTACCCCAAATTCGGTAGATCAATTCACGAAAGAGGCGGAAAAGAGCTCAAGCCACATAACAAGCGGTACGCTACATGCAAATAACACCACCTCGCAAGTACACAACATTTGACGGCAGGGTCGATCAACGCATAGCGTTCAACTCCCAACAACGTCGTCGTATGCCCACTAACACATGCATTTAAGCAGTAGGATACCTCTCCGTTCCGACATTCCAGCCTTACGAACGGGGAGGTAGCCAAGGGAATGAGAATACAAAGCACAATACAAAATAGTGCTCAAACCGACTCATTTGTAAAAACCGACTCAAAGTGGGAACATACCATAAACCGTCACAAAACATGAGAATAGGGATTCATATAAGTTTAAATATGATAACCATGAGTCAATACATGATACATAAGCATTAGAACAAGTTTATGAAGCATAATGAATAAAAACATAGTTCACCTCTCCAAAACAATGTTGTTTGGAAACCAATGAAAACAAGGGTCCACTTCAAACGGTCATAACTAGAGTTATAGATATGGGAATTCAGAAATTCCAAGTCGTGGTGATAGCTTAACCTCTTACGGTTCCAACGAGATGTCACACGCCCAAAACAAACAAGTAACGAAGGAGATATGATCATTCTACGAAAAGGGGTCAGTGCAGGAAAAATTCTGTTTCCAGCGGGTGACGCGGCCTGCGTCCTACGACGCGGCCTGCGTCCTACGACGCAGCCTGCGTCCTTCACGGGACTCAAGGACGAACAAAAATCAACATGTTATCAACAACACAAACCTCATTTATCATTACAAATCATCAATTCTCATATCAACTAACAACTAACAACATCCATCAACAACAATACAAGTCATAAGCTTACTAATCATAATCTACATACGGTTTCTATCCTAGAAATCACATAAAACACGTAAATGATATCGAGTAACCCTTCACCGTTACCTTTTAGCGTCTTCACTAAACGTCAAGCTCCTCTTCAATAAGAAAATAGTCTTTGTCGGGGTCTTGGAGGTCACCACCTACATATAGATTGTAAAAGATAAATAAAATCCATCTGGAGAAAGACGGAAAGATTGAAAAGCGAGAAAGACGATGATTTTAATATCAATACGGATAGAGGAAGGTACGGGGAGAAGAATAAGACGAACTTACGTGAATTCTATCGAGGAACGAAGGAGATACGTCGATTCTAAGATCAAAATCCAAGAGGGAAATTGGGTTTTTATTGGAGAGGAAGGAATGTTGTGTTTGTGATTTGTGTTGAATGAAATTAGGTTAAGGAGGGAGTGTTATGTAAAGGAAAAAGTCAAAGACGGTTTCAAAGTCGAGAAAGTCAAACCCGACTAAAAAGTTAAGAAAAGTTAAAGACAACTCAAAAGTCAAGAAAATTCAAAGACGACTTAAAATTCAAGAAAAGTCGAAGAAAAGTCAAACTCGTCTTAAAAGTCAAGAAAAGTCAAACTCGTCTTAAAAGTCAAGAAAAGTCAAACTCGCCTTAAGACGGGATTTTCATGAAATCTCACAGAAATTCCAAATACGAACTCGGAAATTCAAAATTCGACTCGAAACATAAAAAGCTAATTTAAAACTCAAAATTGCTGACAAGGCTTCGTAAAATATTTCTACTAGAAAAATAGGGTACATTTCCGGGTGTTACATGGACACTTTATATAATTTTATGAGCGAGCTGTGTGATTTTCAGACATTTTTGTTCCAGACCCTTGAAATCTCAAAAAACGTGTATTACACACTTCATTTTTAGCCGTTCAAGTGGTCGTACACTCGTACCAGACTAAAATTTTGTTTTCTCCCGGTTTTTCTTTCATATGTCTAGGGTCACTTCAAAAATTACCCTATTCGATTTCAGCACCAAATAAGAACAATTAATACGTTTTTCACCATAATCCGAGTTTCGTCCGAATCTTTTTTATCGCATACCGACAACCTTAAATGTCCTCCGTTTCTCCTAAAAATTTACGTGGACGCTTTATTTTATCCGATTAAAAGTCTGTGTGAGTGTCGGATATTTTTGTTCCGGACCCCTGAAATCTCTAAAACAGTGTATTATACACTTAGATTTCAGCGTTTTGGGCGGTCGATTCGGACCAGGTTTTTTTTCTCCCGATTTTCTGCCATAAGTTCATGCTCTTTTCAAATATTAAAATATACGATTCCAGCACCAAATAACAAGTTTTAATAAGTTTTTCACGATTTTCCAAGTTTCGTCCAAGGATGTTTTATTTCAGAACGACACCCTCGATTGTCTTTCATTTCCTCTAAAAATTAGCGTGGACACTTTATATAATTTTATGTGCTATCTTTGTGATTTTCAGACATTTTTGTTCCAGACCCTTGAAATCTCAAAAAACAAGTATTACACACTTCATTTTTAGCCGTTTAAGTGGTCGTACCAGACTAAAATTTGGTTTTCTCCCGGTTTTTCTTTCATCTGTCTAGGGTCACTTCAAAAATTACCCTATTCGATTTCAGCACCAAATAAGAACAATTAATACGTTTTTCACCATTATCCGAGTTTCGTCCGAATCTATTTTCACCACACAAAAAAATCTGAATAGCGACGGACGATTCTGTCGCAAATACGCTTAATTCCTTCGCAAAAAGGCATTTGCGACGGAATTTCCGTCACACGTACTGCGTCGCAAATTTTCGTCGTAAAAAGTAGATTCTGCGACGGAAATTCCGTCGTAAATTTTCACGACGGAAATTCCGTCGCAAAATTCCGTCGCAAACACTATTCAATTGTTTTTTGTTTTTTTTTTTATCATTTCGCGCGTGAATTCTTCTCGCGCGATTTTTTTTACCGCATGTTTTTCCGTTTCAATTCATAAGTCACATATTCAATGTAAGAAGTGAGGGATTTTATATAAACATAAGAAATGTGCTGTTTTTTTCCGATGTGGGATGGATTTGAATTCCGTCGCAAATACATTAATCCGTCGCAAATATATTTTCCCGCGCGAGCCAAAAATTCCGCACTAAAAAAAATTATTTGCGACGGAATTTCCGTCGCAAAATGATGTATTGCGACGGAATTCAATCCGTCGCAAAACACCAAAAATTCTGTCGCAAAGTCAATTTTGTGACGGATTTGAATTCCGTCGCAACAAATCCGTCGCAAAATGCCTTTTTTGTTGTAGTGTTTATCGTATCCCGACAACCTTAAATGTCCTCCGTTTCTCCTAAAAATTTACGTGGACGCTTTATTTTATCCGATTAAAAGTCAGTGTGTGTTTCAGATATTTTTGTTCCGGACCCCTGAAATCTCGAAAACCGTGTATTATACACTTAGATTTCAGCTGTTTGGGTGGTCGATTCGGACCAGGTTTTTTTTTCTCCCGGTTTTCTGCCATAAGTTCATGCTCTTTTCAAATATTAAAATATACGATTCCAGCACCAAATAACAAGTTTCAATAAGTTTTTCACGATTTTCCAAGTTTCGTCCAAGGATGTTTTATTTCATACCGACACCCTCGAATGTCTTTCGTTTCCTCTAAAAATTAGCGTGGACACTTTATATAATTATATGAGCGATCTGTGTGATTTTCAGACATTTTTGTTCCAGACCCTTGAAATCTCAAAAAACGTGTATTACTCACTTCATTTTTAGCTGTTTAAGTGGTCGTACCAGACTAAAATTTTGTTTTCTTCCGGTTTTTCTTTCATATGTCTAGGGTCACTTCAAAAATTACCCTATTTGATTTCAGCACCAAATAAGAAAAATACAAATACTCCCTCCCATCCAAACCAAAGGTTACATGGGAGGGAGCACAAGTTTTAAGAAAATATAGAAAAAGTAAGGGTAGTATTGGAATGTAAGTAGGACCACTTGAGTATTTAATGTTAGTTGGGTGGATGGGGTAATGGCATATTGTGTAAATATATAGGGTAAATGAGGAGTAGTTGGTCTTATTTGTTACCCGAAAAGGAATGGGTAGTTTGGTTTGGATGGTCCAAATAAGATAAGTGTAACATTTGGTTTGGATGGGAGGAAGTATATAGTAAGGGTCAGTTAGTTGTACCCTTCTTGACTATCTTGTGTGCATGAGCCACTAAACTGATCTCCGATATTTAATTGAATCCGTCCCTCCCTTGACCTGTATCCAACTCGTATCAGATTCGGGTCAATTGGTCCGGCAAATGATCCTCATATGTCCGATCCATAAATATGGCCCATTTTAGTCCTCTTGGTTTCCAAGTATCTTCTGTTTTCCTCTGTTATGGGTGTCATCACAGGAACTCTTCCTACAACTGCCAATCCATACCCTTTTAAGCCTCTGAATTTTGCTGGATTGTTGGTCATTAGCCTCATGGTGCGAACCCCGATGTCTCTCAAAATCTACAAGACCACAAAATTATACTGCATAAAACATTAATAATAACCAATGTCTTTATTCCTATGTTTGAAAACACAGTGATTGTATTTCGGGATAGGACTGGAGATGATACTTAAATCGGAAGTTTCTACAATCATTTTGCTTAATTCTGTTATATCTAAAATCTATGGAAACATACATAACTCGCCTAAAACGCTTTTAGTTATGAGATGCAAATTACCTGTGCACCAATCCCATATTCTCGAGCATCAGCAGCTAGTCCAAGCTCTAAGTTGGCTTCAACAGTATCATGGCCCAAGTCCTGCAAATTATAAGCTTCAAGTTTATGGCCTAAGCCAATCCCTCGGCCTTCATGACCTCGTAGATAAATAACAACTCCACTACCCTCTTCCGCTATCAGCTGCATTGCTAAATCTAGCTGACTCCCACAGTCACATCGAGCTGAGCCAAACACATCTCCTGTCAAGCACTCTGAATGAACTCTCACTAGGATATCTTCACCATTTCTAATACTTCCCTGTGAATAAGTAACAAATCATAAGTACGGATTATTATCCAATATCTATTTTTTTTAGTGGAATGCCTGAAATGGGTATTCGATGAAAAATGAAGTGTCTAAAAAACATAGACAACATAAGGATTGATAAGTAAGTCATGGATGTAAATCCTGACCTTCACTATAGCTACATGCTCCATTCCATCTAGCTTCGACTGATAGCAGTAAGCTTGGAAGTCACCCCATTTAGTAGGAAGCCTTGATACAACTGTTCTTTTCACTATTTTTTCCCTTTTTCTTCTATACCTACAACCAAAAACAACCACATTAAGCTAGAACAGCAAGTTACATACTGTACGTCTGTACTTCATAAGTAAAACACAAAGAAAAATGTCTTGTCATTTGCCAAACATAAACAGTTACCTAATCAAATCAGTGATTGAGATCATCGGAATGCCATGATTTGAAGCAAGCGTTTTTAGAACAGTTAAAGAGGCGATGGACCCATCATCTTGATCAATGATAGCCGAAAGAACTGAAATAGGTCTAAGACCGGCCAACATGACCAAATCAACAGAAGCTTCAGTGTGTCCGACTCTAGTTAAAACCCCACCCGGTCTGTATTTGAGAGGAAAAACATGTCCAGGCTTCGTGAAATCTTCTGGCTTAGAGTCGGGTGACGAAAGGGCTACTACTGTTTTGGCCCTATCTGTAGTTGACACTCCTGTAGTTGTGCCTATCTTTGCATCCTACAGTTATACCAAATATGCCATAATATTTATTTAAGACTGTGGAGATACTAACACTATTAAAATTATGAGAAAGGTTTTACATTAAGAATTGCATAAAAGAACTTGTACATGTCCTAAACTATTTATACAAAGAAGTAATGACACAAGTTAAATCCTACGTAAGTACGAGCAAATCTCAAGGGATTGTGAATTAGTAAAACTAGAAAAGAATATATAAAGAGATCAACACAATATACAAAAAGATATGATAGAATTATTATGTGATATTTCCAATACGCCCCCGCAAGATGGACGTCCGAAGGATAAGACCAATCTTGATGAGTAGAAGACGAAGAGATAGACTGCGTAATTTGGTGGATTCTTGTTGGCACGATGTCGCTTGTGAATTGGTGGCAAGGCAGCAGCCAGCAGGGCAGTGATGATGTGACGAAGTGGGTTATGGTCTGGCAGTTTGAAGGTGACGAAGAGGCATGAGGGTGTGGGTTGTCATCGGCAAATTGATTGTATTGAATATGATGGTCTGGCGGTTTGAAGGTGCTTGAATATGATTGGAAGGTGCTTGAATATGAACTCGGTGAACATAATGGTGGTAATATATGGATTTGGGGTAGATAGGTGATGTTGTACGTAAGGTGAAAACAATGGTGAGTTGGCCATTAACCAATTGTGGCCATTGAATGTCATTTTTCTCAACTCTATGAATTGGGAAGGAGTTACTGATTGACGGTAAAATAGGGTTGGGAGCAAAACATGGTTCAATGAAGGTTGGTTGTAAGAATACATGGGTACTTTTGTCCAGCAAGTTTGAAGGTTTTAATGATAAGGTTTAGAAAAATAAAGACAGATGCACGAAGCTTTTTTTTTTTTTTTTTTTAAAGTAAAAGTACAACAAGCACAAGTTTATTAGGGGTTGCCATTAGGGCATATTTAATAGGGGTGGCCACAAGGGCACAAATTCTTAGGATGGGTGGCCACAAGGGCACACATTTTAAGAGGGGTTGTCTCAAGGACACAAATTTTGGAGGGGTGGCTAAGTAGGGTAGCCAAGTTTAAAGCGTTGGTCATTTAAGTGACCAAGTATGTAAGGGGTGGCCAAAAAAGATTGATCATTTGATCGTTTTGGGATGGTTTGATGCAATTCTTAGAAGGTAGAGGGTGGAAGAATGTCGGTGGGTGGTTGCAGTGGAAGAGTATCAACTCTTAAGGCGTTAGCCTCTATCAAGAGCAGGCTCTGATACCATATTAAAATTATGAGAAAGGTTTTACATTAAGAATTGCATAAAAGAACTTGTACATGTCCTAAACTATTTATACAAAGAAGTAATGACACAAGTTATATCCTACGTAAGTACGAGCAAATCTCAAGGGATTGTGAATTAGTAAAACTAGAAAAGAATATATAAAGAGATCAACACAATATACAAAAAGATATGATAGAATTATTATGTGATATTTCCAATAAACAAGTCATGGGGAGCTCAAAACTCAAAAGACATACCACAGAGACGGTGAATGTAGGAGCAGACGATTTAGCATCCTCGCTATCCGTTGACATGAGAGGTAGTTTCAATCTCTGAAGATCCTCCCCTGTCATGCCCACAGAAACAATCCCTGATCCATGTTTGACCATAAAGGCCATGGCTTGTGGACTCGCGGTTGATGCTGTCATCACTAGGTTTCCTTCATCTCCATTTTCATCATCTACAACAATCACAAACTGTCCATATAGTAGATTATAAACTGTCATCATATAATCACGAAACTGTTGCATTGAGCATTCATTTCAGTTGACAGTTGCCCGGATAAATGAGTACACTTCCATACAAAGTTGTGTACCTTTCCTTGTTTTAAAGTGACAAGAGCTTGGTCAATGGAGGAGTAACCCTTGGTAGGGCAATCAGGATCACCTTGAGCATCACTCACAAAAAAATCAACAGTTTCTGGTGTAATTTCAGCATTCAGTGTTGTTAAAGGCAGAGTCTTTAATGATCCATTTTGAGAGGAAAGCTCATCATCAACATCAGCATCGTCTAAGTTAGCGTCTCCAAAAATACGGGCGCAACAACTCAAATTGCACCACCTTTGCTTATGATGGACTAACAATGATGATCTGCTACTACTTGGCGTGCTGAAATTCAAATGTAACATCAAATTAGTACACATATAATTAGTAGTCACCCGTATGTGGTCGTTTTATCAAGGATATATATGTCGTGATTACAATACAAGTAGTAACAAGACTAAGACCTCTTCAGTGTTCCAAACTTAAAATGACGATCCTTACGAAACAAAGAGGAGGAAAGGAGTAATGTGAAACGTACCAGAAGCGAAAGGAGGGTGGAGGGAAAATAGGAGGAGTGCAAGGAATGGAGCCCATTTAGGTTCAGAGTTAAGAGCCAATAGGAGCAAGTATTTGCCAAAAATCAAGTCTTTTTTTTTATTGGATTTTTCAGATGACAATGTATAGCTTTGGTCCAAAAAATGGCAACCTCTAGTTTTGGATTGGGGTATGTACATGTACATCTTATTATCTTTGTGGCGTGGAGGTATTGATCAACACTCAACTTAATGGCCGTCTCTTTCTAACTACAGTAGGCCTCCCTTGTGACGGAGGAAATGTGTCTTTTATAATAAAAAAAAAAAGGTAACAATTCACAAATTCTTATTTATCATATAACAGCTACGGAGTACATTTTATGGTAAGTTGTCACATTACTCCGTCAAAAATGAGAATTTGTGTTCTAATTTTATCTACGGTCTTGAAAACAGCAAGTCTAATTTAATCTAATCTAATCTAATGTTTATGACATGGCATGGCATTTTGTTGTTCAAAATTTAACCTTTTCGTCAATGAGGTGCAAGTGACTGTTAATAAATACCGAGTATAACGAAGCCTCGGCCTTGGGTAAAGGATAATAAGGTAAAGGATAATAAGCCTCGGCCATCTTTACGACTTTGGTGTGTTTATGATCTGTTGGTTATCTGTAGAGTATTGAAACACTTGATTTAGGGTTTCTAGTGACCATAAATTGTGGAGATCAGGCAATGTAATCAGTAATTTGGTAGGTGTGAATTAGTGACAGAAGTAGCAAATGGTGTAGTCTAACCTCATGAGTTTTAAACCAGGGAAGGAAGATCATAATAGATCATAATAGATCATAATAGACTATAATATATGGGCCTCAACCATCTGGTATGGGGGCCTGTGCACTAACCAACCACTCTTCAAGCCCAATGGGCATTCGAGTGAGGGGCATAATAGAATATAACTATAATATATGTGCCTCAACCATCACCTTAAGGTTTTGGTTATAAAATATTGACTACTTCGTATGAAAAAATGAGCAACTCTTTTGTTTTTCTGATCCTTTGTGATTGCTGTCTTTTATAACTGCTCCTTTTATATTATGGTATCCCAAATTGTAGTACTCGTAGTTGTTATGTAATGATAGTTTTCATGTCATTTGGTGGCTAAAGTAATTAACAAGTAGCAGACGGAGACGCTTGTCTGCTTTGCATACGGGATGAGATAGAAGTTGAAATTATTACTAGCAGACGGAGATGTTTGCCGCTTTTCATAAGCCACTGAAAACAACCCAAATCTTGAAACCTGATTACTAATTAATTTACTTGCGGCAAGTAAATTTACATTGGCTTTTCTAAAATTGAACAACTTTTCCAAAAAAAAAAACCTATGAAGTATATCTACAGATTTCAGAATCTCTACTCATACAAAAACATGAAGTGATATGAAAAGATGGAAACTAAAAGAGATACTCCGTAGTTGTAACTTGTAAACCATTAATTAATAAGTTTCCATATACGGAGTAGTAATTATTAAGAGTATCTTTTACATGAATAACGGTAATGATATGGAAACTCTGATACTAATAATCAATAAGTTCATATATAAAGGTTGACATTCATCATAGAACAACTTGCAGGGAATTTTTTAACCTACAAAACTACGATGGGAAGGTTTGTTAATGACATACTTCCCCTCATATTCCTTGTGATTTTCTTCGTATTGTTTGCTTGCGTTTGCTTACGCTGTATTACAAAAAAGAGCTTGTTTTGGATCAAACTATCAACCCCGCAGAAAACTGTCCCAGGACAAGGTGTGGGTGAAGAAGATTGTACCAAGCCGCAACCAACACCGCCTCAAGATCAAGTTTAGGCCGAGTATTATGTAGCAATGTAGCATCATAGATTCGTTCTTAGCTACTCCGTATTAAATATTACCTACGAATTGTATTTTGTTTTGCATGATCTGTCTCCAGTGAGTGACTAAGATTCAACACTCATGAGATGATATTAATTAAGGATTCATCTTGAGAGTTGAGACTTGAGAATAGCTTAATTACATGTTGAATTCATTGAAAACACTGAATTTCTGATTATGAGTATTTTTTTTTTTTATTTAATTTTGTTTCTTCACCTGCCTAGGAACTTTGAGGTTTAGGTGAATGGATGTGAAGGTGTAAGTTGCTAACCAATACACTAACACGGTAACACCACAAGTTGAATGGATGGAACAACAACTGCTCCACCTCCATCAACTCCATCTTCTCTTAATATTCCTCACACTTCATCCCCCTTTTTACTTACTTATATAAACTCACATCGCATGGAACATCATTCATCACCTAATTACAAGAGCAAGTTTAATAAACTAACACCTCTTCACTTCAATCATTCAACGCAATATTTACGAATCAGCAATGGCTTTCTCATTCAAAAACCAATTCTTTTATATTACACTAGCCCTACTCGTTGCCTCTGCCGCCTCTGCTCGAGTCCTCGACGAGACAGACATCCCTGATGCTGATTCCACAGGAGGCGGGCCCTCTGCTGCTGGAGGTGGAGGTGGGGCCGCTAGTGCAGCCACTGTCTCTGGTGGCGGTGCTGCTGGTACAGCCACAGTCTCTGGTAGAGGGGCTGCTGGTACATCGACTGTCAATGGTATTGGAGGTGCAGGTGCTGCCACAGTCACTGGTCGTGGGGCAGGTACATCTACTGTGTCTGGTATCGGAGCCACTGGTGCAGCTACTGTGGCTGGAGGTGGTGAAGGGGTTCCTGCTGGCATGGTGCCGAACGGGGAGCACCCTGCATTGACCTTTTTCATGCACGACATCCTAGGTGGGACAAACCCTTCCGCCAAAGCTATAACCGGCATAGTGACCAACCCTGCAGTCAACGGTCAGGTGCCTTTCGCTAAGCCCAACGGGGCCGTCCTCCCCACGAGTAATGGCCTCCCTCAGAACAATGCCAACAACGGGATTATTAACAACAACAACGTCCCTTTCCTGACCGGGCTTGGTGGGGTCAACCCGAATGTGATGCAGAACAACGGCAACAACAACAACAATTTCATAGGAGGGAACGGGTTCCCTGTGATGAATGGGGGGCAGCTGTCAGCACAGAGCAGCCTACAGCAGCTAATGTTTGGAACCATGATAGCCATAGACGATGAGCTGACGGAGAGCCATGAGCTTGGGTCGGGGATGGTAGGGCGAGCTCAAGGGTACTATGTGTACAGCTCAGTTGATGGAAAGACCCAGTCCATGGCTATCACTGCTATGTTCCAAGAAGGCGGGTATGTTGACAGTATAAACTTCTTTGGGGTCCATCAGACTTCGGTGTCTGAATCTTTAATTGCGGTTATGGGTGGGACTGGGAAGTATGTGAATGCCAAGGGATGTGCACTCGTCAAAACGCTTACTGGTGTTCAACAGCAGACAGATGGCTTGGAGACGGTGCTCGAATTCAATGTCTTTCTTGCCGAGTAGTGTCGTCAGACATATATGTGTGTGTAATTGATGTTACCCCATTCTGGAATCTGTGTAAATTGTGATTGCATTGTAAAATCTGTATTTGAAACAAAGAAATGTGTTTACTAATTATTCGACTATATGAACAACTTGTTCTAAACAGCGTCCTTCGTTGTTATTGATTATGAGTTTACTTACCTTAGTCACGTATTACGACTACAACTTGAAACGGCCATTTAAACATTAAATGTGGTGTCGTCGGGGTCACTACTCACTACTGCAGTGGATGGCGTACTCTAACATGGTATTTTAATTACACTTGCTTTCATCTAAATAAGAGGAAGTGTCTACGAATCTACGATTATTCTAATATAAACAGAGGGAGTTTCGTTCGAAACTGCGACTACCGTCTACCATCACTTGAAATTTTAATCATTGATGAGGGCAGGGGCAGATGCAAGAATTTTCTCTATGGGGGTACATTTTTTTTTTTCGAGTTACAATAACGAAGTTACCCCTTACCACGGGAACATTTTTTTATCTTATTCTATGGATTTTAATGGCCTAATCTCGCTAAAACAAGGCAATATTTTGAAAATGTGGGCGCAATAATAATCTTTGAAATTTTCATAATTTCATTGTGAATTTTGCGGTCGATTTTCAAACCCATAAATGCAATATATGCTACTTAAACTTTTGAAAAAAAAATGTAACCATGGTAATCAAACCAACAATCTTATAGTTAAATTATTGTACAAATTCAAATAAACATTAACACACATATTTTGAAAAAATTCAGAAAGTAAGAAATAAGTAAAAAAAAATGTCTTAAAAATTACCATATGATGGACAGTTAATTTTGGTTTATTAGCATTTTTGGGTCTTCAAATACACAAATATAAGAGATTTCAAAGTGGTCACATGCTAAAGTTTTGTACAAATGGTTGAATGCAACACTTACCACCTTAGCCACATTGTACTAATGCTATTAATGCCAATCTTTATTAGTTAAGACAAATTTCCAGAAATCCATGGTAATAAGTAAAATACTATAAATATTAGTAATAAGTGTAATTTTAAGAAAGGTTAAAATCAAGATAATATAGAAACCGTTTTATGGTTAAATTGTGTATTAAATTTATGAACCAAAAGGCAATTTTTTTTTAAAAAAAAAGAAAAAAATAACTGCGAAGTTGTAAAGTATTTTTCAAACGGAAAAGTGTATTTTGTAAAGTATTTGTCAAACGGAGAAGTGTATTGGAAGTATATTCAATTCATAATCATGATGTATATAAAGATGAGCCGCCCCTTCTCTACTCATTCTTTTCAAAAATTCATTTTATCATTGCAGAAAACATGGTTTTGTTTTAAATCTTACAACAATATAAAAAGGCTTGTTGAGCCTCCATTGAAGTGACATGTGTCACTACTTAACTTCTTGCCACATATCACCTCTTTAATTAACAAAATTATAAAAAAAAAAAAAACTTACATAATTGTTGCACTAAATTTCTGTGCCTTTTTGTATACCTTGACAAAAAAAATGAAATTTTAAATTAAATATCTCAATTGATGTTCATTATTACATCTTTATTACCAACTCTTTATATTTATTGTCTTATAAATAACTATAAGGAATTTCATGCCTCATCACCTACCTCATTTTTACTATTTTTTTTTACTCCATTATTATTACTTTGCAGTAAAACACTTTTTTATCACCCTTTAACCTAACTTATTTTATGAGTTCTTATTTAGAACTCATTTTTAATACCTACCAATACACTCCAAATTAAACTTTTCTTTTTAACCTTGGATGATAACTTATGTCCAATGTCATCATTTGACAAATTGACTATTACGTAATTTATGTACAACTTTTTTTTTAAAACACTACTATTATTTTTTTAGTTATTTTCTTGTGCAATCTTCTTCCCATTCTCTCATTTTGTAATTAATGGTTATTTGTATTGTCTTGTTTTGGTACAATGATACAATCTATATTTTGACTATTTGATATGCATCTTAAAAGGACAACTCGTATACTTTCATATGCACATTTTAAAAAAAGGTAAGTGACAACTACACACTATTTTTTCTTAGAATTGAAGTTACTATTTAATGTGTTGGGAACTTGGGATTGATTCCAATTTCTTTATTTATTGATGATGTAATAAGGAATGAGTCTAATGGAATATTTGTCAATAAGAATGGTATAAAAAAAAGTTCCTAAAAACCCATATTCAAGACTATGACTGTGGTCTATGATGGAGCTCGATAAAAAAATTTATTTTCCCTTTTTTTGTATGTACGATATCGTATACATACAAGTAAGTTACTGACTTTCTGCTTGAAGACCATTAATATAGGTTTATGAACTTCACAATGACGTTGCTTAAGATGTTTAGCACTAATACAAAGCGAATAAATCAAGCTAATTACATAGCGTACCTACGAGATTGATGAAACCTTGGTATGAAATCATTATGGACGACTTTTACATTTACATTCAAATTATATTTTTAGTCCATATATGTATGTATGAATTTTATATTTACATTCAAATTAAATTCTATTTTAAGTCGATACATGTAGGCCCTTAAGATAAGTATTACCCCATAATATCAGATTATCAGGGCGATTGAATATGTAAAAAGTATTGGAAGATAAGGAATATAGTAACTGGTTTTCAAGATTCACCAAATACTTAACAATTTTGACCCGAGTTTGTTTACGTTCGAGATACTTTTGAAATAATAGATTATGTTTTATTGCGTTTGTTTCTTTCAACCAAGAAAAAAGTCTCATAGGCTTAGGTTTTCAACTTTCGCTGGATCGATAATAAATTTTTTGCATGTTTACTGTATCATTGACTGTATATGTTATGTAGTATATAGTTTGAAGATAAATCGATATAACATACCTTACATAAATTATGTTGTTTCTACTCATCTAAAAATCGTTTTTTTAGAGGGTAAGCACAAGTGGAGACTTCAATACTAATGTGCCAACCACATTGGCACATTTGGAATGATTATACATGTCTCATGATTAATAAAAAATAAAGAAAAAGAAAATGAGACTAGGAATTGATGATCATTGCTATGAATCATGGTTAATTCTCCTCTTGAAATCAAAACTCATGATCTCATAAATCATAATTAACTGTTTGAACATGTACATCATAAATCTAAAAACTACGAAATAAACACCCCTTAAACCCCGTAAACATTTATACACCACAAACAAAAAGATTACAAAATGTCTCTTTAAAACCCAACAAACACGCGCTAATGAAGATGTGATTACGCCACCAACAAAAAAAGACCCGTGAATTTTACGGGCAATAAAACTAGTTTCAAATTTAAAATGATTGTAATTATTTGGACACATTCACTCAATCGGTCCACATTTGACATTGTCTCATTAAAGGCGGTGTATATCCGTATTCATTCAATGAAGATGACTCGCATCTCTCTCACAAGTGAGAGAGAAGTGGATCCATTAAAGACGGATACCAGAATTTATGTAAGTGTTTTTTGTGATTTACCACCTATTGAGTCCAAAATTTTACGTTTTACCACCTATTGAGTCCATTTTTTCAACTTACCACCTAGTTTTGCCTAAAACTCTCACTATCCACACCCAAATTACGTTTTCTTGTCGGTCTTTCTTATTTATCGTCTTTCTTATGTTATATCGCTTCTCGGTTTATTAGAATGACTATATTACCCTTATTATTACACTAACTAACTTGCTCACTACAATCAATTCCCAATCACATTCAATCAGGGTTCATAAAAAAAATCGGGCAAAATCTTTTTCATTTTCATTTTCTTCTCTTTTATTTTCTATTAGTTGCCTTTATTGTTTATGCTCATTCACTTGTGTCAATTATTGATGTTTATATTTCCCCATCTTCATGGGGTCGATTTAATATTCGTTCATCGTTCATGTTCCGGGTTTTTCTATTAAGCTGGCCACATTAATGTCCGCCCTCATTATTTCTGCATTATTTTCATTGCTCCTCTTTCTACCGTCCTAAATATTTTATTATGTCTTCATCTCAGATGCATTGTCGAAAATACTTACTTGAGAAAAATATGAGAAGATTATAGCCGCAGATTTAAGATGAATACCAACTGTACTATAACCTACCCGTAAGCTTCAACAATCAGGAGATATATACCAAATTTTCTAGGGCTCTAAACATAATCTAAGGAGGATGAATGTTTAATTGACAATTAAGAAAATGCACGGAAAATAATTGAGAAGAAAGACGGATAAATATAAACCATCAATAATTGACACGATTGAATGAGAATAAATAATTAATGAAAGAATTTGAAAGGAAAATAGAAGAAGAAAATACCCAATTTTTTCCCAAATTTTCTATGAACCCTAATTAAATTAGATTGGGATTGAGTGTAGTGAGAGAGATGAAGGGAGTGACGAGTGAGTTAGTGTAATAATAAGGGTAATATGGTCATTCTAATAAACCGAGAAGCTATATAACGTAAAAAAAAGACGATAAATAAGAAAGACCGACAAGAAAACCTAATGTGGTAAGTTGAAAAAATGGACTGAATAGGTGGTAAAATGTAAAAATTTGGATTCAATAGATGCCTAGGTGGTAAAAAAAAAAAAAAAAAAAAAAACTCTTGCTAATTGTTAAACCCCAAAAGAAAAACCATATTCTTCTGCCTCCATCTTAAACCCTTAACCACTGGAAATATTGAAAACATCCGGCATTAAAATGCAGTTCTTTGACCTAAACATCCCATACTTAGAATCCGACAAAAACGTAGCAGACAAGAAAAGCAAGAGAGATGTTCGTCTGAAAACAATGGGAAGAGCTGTAGAGGTTGGATACTCAGGAGTAGCTTTCAACCGTACGATTAAAGGCGCCATGTCTGAATCCGACGGCTGTACGATCCCGAGATTTCCTATCTCCTCTCTCCTTAAGCTCCACACCTCTCTCTCCTCCGACGCTTCGTTCCACCGTCGCCTCCTCGGCGTCCCCGAAAACGATGCGTTTAGGCAGTACACGCGATTGACAGTTGTGGTTGAAAGCGATGCACAGTCTTCTGCGCTTAATTCGGGGAATCCGGTATTGAAGACGTATGATTTGGTGGCTGTTACGCCTTTGAATCAATCGCTCTTTGAACATGCTTGTCAATCCGCTCAGGTTTAACTACTCCCTCTCTCCCTATCATTTCCTCACATTTGATTTCATTTAAAGTAACCCCTAACAATAATAATAAATTGTTGTTGTGTAGGTTGATATGATATGTATTGATTTTGGCAAAAGGTTGCCGTTTAGATTGAAGCTATCTTCGATTAAAGCCGCTATTCAGGTCTGCTTAGCTTATTACGGAGTACTTATTACCAACTTGTTCATCCTTTCATATGCCGTTTAATCATTCTAATTTTGTTTCAATTTGCAGCGGGGTGTCTACTTCGAGATCATGTATTCAACCTTTTTCGAGGATGCTCAACTTAGAAGGCAACTCATTTCTAGTGCTAAGGTCTCTCATTCTTTTTTCTTTTTATATTTATTTCCTTCATTACTAGTTAATTATTGCTGCTGTGAATTGTTGATACATGTTTTCGTGGATGATTACACCTCAGTTAGTAAAAATCGTTAGAAAATGGTTAAATGAATGTTGAAATGAGAATGTGTCTCAGACTTTTGCTTGGTCTTTAAAATTTAGAGACCGCTTGTGGATTATTCAGACACGGGAGAACAGAGATGTACCAACTCTTTCTGACTTTTCAGTTTTCCCCCAACTCAATGGTTGATATGAGTCGTGATTATTTCCAGACCTTACTTAATACTACTAATGTTTTCCCGCCTGCTTTCTGTTCCAAGATCCATTGGGCTACCACTGATACTATAGATCTGTTGAGAAGAAGTATTCCTGAGTGTTTATCTTGTAGCTTAGCTTGATGACCATGAGACAAAGGATGTACGGGAATCTCTAATCGAAATTGTGATCAATTGCATATTTCATACTCATTGAGGAAACAGAACACAAATTCTTAGATCAGACGGTGTTATCCGTTTTAACCAAAAAAAGGGTCAAACAGATAGGTAAGAAAAAAAGCAAAAGACCTAGAGAATGAGAAAGGGTTCATCCCATCTATTTATATGGTGTGATACTTGACCCGTTTTTAATTGAAACGGATAGTGCCGTCTTAAGGGAGACTAATTGCAGAATACAAATTGTTAGCATTCTGACCTTACATGTATATTAGTATAGTCCTTTGTTTGAATGGAATTTCTGTCTACCTCTTCCATGCATGCTTGATTTCCTGCGTCCTTTGTAATTCTTTTTCCTTGCTTCTCTTTGTGTTGAAATTCTGGAAACATGCCTTTTGAAATATACGTAACTTATTCCTGCTTACCTACCTAATTAGCTACAAGTATTTTTTTTTGAGGCAAACCTAATTAGCTATTGAGTATCTTTCACTGCATTTCTTTTGTATGCTCTACATGGTATGGGAACCTGCTGCTTGATGCTGCCACTCTTTTCCCCTACAGCATGTTTTGACTTTCTATATGGATTACTGAACCCTTTTTATATGTATTAAATATCTGGTCTTTTCCAGACGCGCGTCTGTTAGGACCATTAGAGTGGTTTTAGCATTCTTACGGTCTCAAACACGAAACCTCTGTATAAAAGCCAGGTCAACTACCTATCACTTGATCAGAGATCTCAGGGTACGGGTAATGGATCTAACCGTGAAACATACTGATGTTCCAACTTTCAATAGTAAACCCGAAAAACTGACTTACATTTTGGTGTGGGAACGTCTAGCATTGTGGATTTGCGTTAAAGCGATGTCGCTTCTAGAGTTGATGAGTGGAAGAAGTCCATTTTATTTGAGGTTTTATGTGCATTTGTAGTTGAGGAATACCAGGAACAGTAGGGCGACTTACTTGCTTAATCCTCGTATTTTACTTGATTGTTATAATCCTCCATGCTTTTATTTAATTATTTGTCCTAATCTTGATAAAATATTGCTGTGAGCTACTTATTGGCTAAGCTTGTCACCTTCTCTTCATATTGCTGTTGAAGTTTTCCTCTCACCATCATTTGTTTTTTTTATCCATAAGCTTTTTATAGTTCATGAAGTTGGAATGAATCTTTATTATCTTTCTTGTTTATTTATTCGTTGTCGTAATTTTCGGGGTTGAAATACTGTGGTGAAGCATATACTTGTGAGTTGCGACCAGTGATATCATGACACAGACTTTTGGTTTGGTCGAATATAGATATGGGGAAGATAACGTAATACTCCCTTCACTCTCCTCCAAAGTAATGATTACCTCCATATGGAGGTAATACTTCCTCCTTCATCTCCCCTTTCACCTCCCACAACCACCACAAACCATTAATCTCCTCCCATTTTCTCTTATGTTAGTCTCCATTACTCTAGTAATAATTACCCCCATTCCAAGCGAGCCTCACTCCATCAAAATAACATTGTCCCCAATATTCCTAATTAAAGGGGCAGAGTAGCAATTCGACCTCTATTTCTTAAATATTTCCAAAATGGAAAGTAGGACAACAAAAAAGGAGCGAAGGGAATATATATTTCAAGTTTCACTTTTTTCTTTTTGTGGATTGGGGTTGGGAGAGTAGAAATCTGCTCCACTAATCCATCAATGATAAAACCTTCAGATGCTTTGAATGTTTTGTTAACAGTTACTGGTTGAGTGGACTAGAGGGAAGAACCTGGTTGTCTCTAGTGCTGCTCCTTCTTTGCATGAGCTCAGAGGTCCAAACGACGTTTCTAATTTGTTACATTTGCTTGGGCTATCAAATGAGCGAGCAAAAGCGGCTATATCAAAAAACTGCAGGTTTGTTTGTTTCCATTCAATCTTATGCGTCCCTTGCACAAGCGTACTGGTCAAGTACAGTGATGTTCAGCATCTTTAGCATTGTTCCTAATTTAACTTTTGTTGCAGGTTGCTGATAGCCAGTGCTTTGAGGAAAAAACAGTTTTACAAGGAAGCTATCAGAGTTGAATTGTTGCCATCTGGGTTGCCAACTAACCCTAAAGAGCCATGGATCGTTGATTGTCTTAATTGGGACCCCCTATCTAGCGGCGAAGGTGATTTGCTTTTAGAGGATCTGGCTAAGTCATTTGCTGACTCAGGAAAAGCCTCCAAGACCGTTAAATCCATCAATTTTACTTCACTTATCAACGGCGTACCATCACAAGTCAAACAAGGCGGTGACAATGATTCTAAAATTGAGGCTAGACATCATTCAAGCAATGCTGTAAACTTTGTATCAAGCTCCAAGGACCTCGAGGAGCCAAAAGGGACTTGGAACCAGCAGCAAGAATGTGCTTCTTATTCCACTAGTTTTCCGAGTTTAATGGGCAGTACTGATGATACTTCTGAGCAGGCAATCTGCTTATCTTTATGTGATTCCCATAAAGATGAGGAATTCAGAATTTTTCCTGTAGCTATTCCTAAGGACTACAACATGTCAAATACTTCACATGCAACCCTCTCTCCAGTTAGATTTGATGAAGCAAGTCTTAATGATTGTGTTGCTATCCAGGCAGAAGATATGGTGATTGGTAAAAATATTAGGGAAACAGTCTCTGGAGATGATAGCTTGAATGTTGAATGTGTATCTATTTCAAGAGATGAAGTCTCAGCTGGATATAAGAATTTCAATCATGATGGCGTGCAAGCTTATACGGGCAAGCTAGAGTCAGGTGCGTTTAAGAAGACAGAAATTGGAGCTTTTCTTGAAGTGCAATTATGTGTTCAATCAAATTCACTGCACTCTTGTGATTCATGTTTAGGAAATAATTTATTGCAGCTGAAACCAGATTTAGTAGTTGAAGATGCATCAACTGAATGTGCTGACAAGATGGCGGGTCTGGATTCCTTTGTTGTGAAGAGCAATGCTGATGGTATAGCATCTGGTGTACACCGGCTTAAGGAATTGTCCTATCAAGCAGAACGGAGTGATGTGCTTTCTGATGAAATAGTCAATGTGGACTTCTCTATTGAGAGGATCGACACTGATGCTTTAGTGCTTGGAAGTTCACCTAGTGTGGAGGAGGTGGGCCAGGTGGCTATAGAGCATGAGCAAAATGAAGAGCATCATTTTGAAGTCAAAACTGACTCAGAAGATTCTCAATTGTCTCAGACAAGGATGCAAATGGATTCATTCTATAATGGGAAAAATGGCGACAATAAATTGATTAAAAAATCCCTACTGGCCGAGGAATTTATGATGGAAACAGGAAAGCAAGCACAAGAGTTCGTGGAAGCTGAGCATCAATCTATTGACGAAATAAATTCAGCTGATATCCCTTCACTACCTTGTGTGGAGGTGACTAAAGAGCATGAGCAAAAGGAAGATCATCACTCCGAAGTCAAAATTGATGCAGAAGAATCTCAATTCCGTGATACTATGATGCAAGTGGATTCATCCTATCAGGAAAAATATGACAGCAATAGTTTGATTGCACAATCTACACTGGCTGCGGAACTTATGATGGAAACAACAAAACAAGTACAAGAGTTTGCTGACGCTGAGGATAAATCAATAGTTGAAAGAAATTCAGGTGATGTACTGTGCTACTCCCTCTATCCCACTTTTATTGTCCCTTCTCCCTTCAAATTTTATCCCATAATTATTGTCATTTCTAAATTTAGTAAGGAAAAACTTTAGTTATCAAGATAACTAACTACCACCATATCCACCATAAAATTAGGATCTCAACTCTTCTTTCATTTAAGGGGTAAAGTTGGTAAGTCACCAACTCACCACATTTCCTTAAATCCTCCTGAAATAGAAAGGCGACAATAAAAATGGGATGGAGGGAGTATTATGCAATGTTATTATGTTTCGTTTAATAGAAAAAAGACTGAAACATCTTTTCCATGTCTCGCACAAGCAGGCAATACAGTGACAACTTTCTGCTCTGATTTTCTAATTGACTGACTTTTTCACGGTCGTTATATGCAGGCAATCTTAAGGTGAAGAGATCAGTGTTAGGCCCGGTTCTTAGGTTTCCATTTAAGCGGTTGTTACAACTTCAGTTTAAGAGAAAAGGTAGAACATCCATGTACAAGACCAAAAAGAGGTAAGTACATGGGATGTTTGTTCCAATTTTTTTTGTAGAGTTATTCCACATGTAAGGTATTACGGCCACTGTCTTCCTTTATTTACATTTATACCTATACATTTCTCTCGAAAGAGATCCTGAGTCAGTGTTTAAAGTTCAGAAGTTCTGATTATCATAAAAACTAAATGATTTTTATAAGTGGCGGTATTTTTTAATCTTTAATTGTTTGGTTCTCCCTCCCTCTATGGACATTATTTATGTAAGAACATTAGGCATTGACCCCTTTTAACTGTTGGGGTATCCTGGGGGAGTTAGTCTTTAGCCCTGTACGGCTCTTAAAAACAAATCAATGATTTTGTACCAATTTTGGCGAAGAGTAGTAAACTGGATAACACATCCAGTAAAGTTTGATACTGGTATTCAAATCTGATGTATGCTATAAGTCAAGAAAAGTAAGAGTCTCCCTTTTGCAGGCCAGCTTTGTGAAGGTCAAAGTTTTTATTTATTTATCTATATTATTATTTACTTCTTAAAAAGTTCCAGAAATTTTGGCGAAACCTGTACTTCAAAATTTCACAACCAACTCTGGTCATCTCTTCCTTAAAGAAATTCATTGCTTCGATTCTGATTAGTAAAGTTATGAGTTATCATGGGAGGTAAGTGCGTATCAAATATTCCAAATTCTTTAATTTAATCCAAAATTGATACCATAATTTTGCATTTCCTGGAAGAAAAAGGACCCGCACTAGTGGAGGGTGAATAAAAGAAAAAGTACAGGGAAGGTGATTTGGAGATTGGTTGGTAGTTATTGCCTATTGGCGTGGAAACGGGAAAAAGTTTAGTGATCTGACTTGAAGCGGTACAGATGCCTTAAGTTGTAGCCAAAACAATTTGCAATATAAACTGATTTTTCAAAATCTCGTTTCCTTTTATTCTTCTTGTTTAGATACTATGTGGTTACTTAGGGCCAAAATGGAGTCAGTACAAAGCAGAAATCTAACTGTTGATCGTTCCCCAAAAATGGATTACAAGCTCAAAGCGGAAGTCTTATTTTTGATGGTTTGTCTATGTTTGAAGTTGGCTATCCTAACCTACTTCTTGAGCAGTATATATGTGTATTGGTGAGCTCTATATACTTCAAATCTCTTTGCTAATTTGATGGCAGTAAAGGTACCCATTTTGCGGTGTTTGCATCGCAGATACAAATTTCCAGTTCCAATAGAGCCAAAGACTCGCTCTATTCTTTGACTTTTTGAATATGATTGAATAAACTATAAAGCAAAATGGCTCACCAAAATGTCCATGTTTCGTAAATTGTGAAATAGAGTCCAATTGCTTATGATTCCAGTATGCAAATCCGAAAACAACTAGTTTTGAGTGCATGGCTAAGGTGGGAGCAATGTCTTTTTTATGAAGGAAAGCAGCATGTCAAGCTAATTTAAAACTGGGCAGCCATTCATAGTACTTAGATCAGTCAACATAAAACCGTTATTAAATTGGGAGAGAATGACAGATTATTTCTAAGGTGAAGAGTTAAAGGACTTCCTTTCTTCTTGGTTAAGCATCCTGTGATTCTAAATCCTTGACTCATTGTATCATTGAGATGGCATAGTGGAATAGAATTATATTTAAGCCCCTTGCCTAATTGATACCTAGCCCTTTGGTTGTAATTATTGTTACTATAAAGACAGAAATTATTAAGATATCAAAGGGGGGGGGGGTCGTTTTCATCTGTTGCTTTACACATGGAATAGAATCTCGGTTTGAAACTTGATATTGGAATCGGTAGTCATAGCTTGATCTTGGTTGTTTTGCTACGAAGTGGTCGACACCGCCTTTAAATGCGGTCATGATTACCTTCAATGCTTAATAATTTCATCGCATTTTGGTGTCGCTGCCTATATTTGTAACTATGACTCCACGACAACTACACTCTTTTGTGACTAGGTGATTGTGCCGAATGCTACTCTATGTGACTGCAAACGTGGGTTGTGGAGTAAACTAATGGTTGAACAAAACCATGCCCTTTCAATTTTTTTCTTGTAATTGTGTGAGCGATATGCTCTGGAATTTCCAGCTTCAGTTTTCTATGATGAAAAAGGGGATCTGATCTACATGCAAAACCCCCACACACCCACCCTACTCCACATTTTGTGGGAGCTGTCGAGGCACTGGTGTAATGTTGTTGTATGATTGTGCTGAAGTATGCTGGTTTACAGGAAATTTAATCAGAGGATTAGAGTCCTAGCATGAAGCACCCCGCACCCAGATGATACTGCCCAAGTCAAAGGAGCTAGTGACTCTTTTCCCAACAGTGACTAGTTTAGCAAGCTGAAAGGAAACTGCTATAAGTTTTTTCTTATTCATGTGCTAACTGAATTCTTTTCATTTGTTTGCTTTCCAAGTGGGTTGGAGGCACCTGGAAGTATCATGGCAAAAATTAACAGCTACTGAATTTTTATATATTAATGCTACTATACTAGTCCTGTTAGTTAAATATCTACATGTTTAGTGTACGATAAATAAATCAAGATTTGTTAAGGAATACCCTTTTCTGTTTCCTAGAGGCCATGAGACGGCTGGGAGCACTATGTCGGTCAGTTTTACCTTTTTTGCCTTTCTTCTACTTGTTTTTCTTCTTTTGTCATTTGATTTTGCTGTTTACTATTTATACTTGATACAAATCAGATTTGCAACTATTTGTCTGAATATTGTTACTTGGGATTAGATATGTACTAATGAGTCTCAAGCTTCAAAAATTGGCAAAAGAGTAAGTTGCCAGTATTTCTGTCATTGTCGTGAGCCCTAGTGAGTCATGCATGATAAATGCCTTTGTAGTGTTGTCACTTGAGTATTGTAATATCTTCTGATGCACTAGATCAATGATAAGTTTTTAGTTACAAATTAAAGATGACTCGTAGTTGCTCTCATGTGCCAGACTTGTAGCGAGTGGCAGATTATAGTAATAATGGGAGTATGGAACGGGTCTCAGTCCGTGCTGGGCTTTTATGCTCAAATATATTTTAGATGATAAACTGTCACCTAGCCTCCCTTCGCCTAGTGGTTGAGTGATAATTATTCCAAGCGTGAGGTCAAGGGTTCAAACTTTGTTTCCCCCTTGTTTGTTTTAGGATGCCCTACTCAATTGTAGTCACACATGTGAAATTCTCTAGTGCTACCATTTTACTTTGAAGTTGCTAAATTATGATTGCAGTCCTTTGTGATGTACTGTATTTGTGTTGTCCCCAGGGTACTGCTGTAATATTCTCTAAACTTTGAAAATGTTAATGTCTTTATTGAAACTTGCTTGACCAGCACTCCTTGCATGTCAGGGATTTAGTTAAAATAGGTTTGACGTCGTTTGTTTGTCAGTCCATGGTTGTTTGGGCTTTTAAAAACGCTTTACTTTCTTCGAACATCTTGTATTATGCTAGTCATGCTTGCATGAATAATGGTCAATTGATTAAAAAAGGCACTAGGCTTACAATGTCTTGATATATCTACGTCATTTTATTCATCTTCCATTTTGGGTTAGCTTTTTTATCAAAGACAGGCAGTTATTAGCCTAAACTGTAAGTCCCACATGCGGCCGACAAAGAAAAAGTTGCCAAATAAAAATTCCCCTTGTTCAGGCCATTTTATATTTTAATTGTCATCATGACATTCGTTGATGTAATGTGATATTTAGTTGACATATTTAAGTAATCTAATGATTTCAAAGTATTAATAATATCTGGAGTTATGCAACTTATGGAAGAGAAATATTGTCTTCTGTAAACATATAGGAAAATGACAGGGCATCAGTTGTGAACATCAGAATTGGTTTGGACACTCGAAATGGTATTTACCTGCATTGTTACATGCATGAATCGTTCTTGCATACTAATAGGCAGATATATTTGATTGCTTAACAATTACTATAACCAAGTTACATTGCATAACTTCAACCACTAGCTTTATATACCTGCGCGAGCGCCAAGTCTACATCAGCCAGGAAACCAGAATTGCATATCTGGAGATAGGACTGTGGACTAGTTTGTTTTACCTTACTTTTTTTTTTCTTCTTATTCTTTTTTTTTTGCTCTTTTGCACGAATATTAGTAGTGTTATGGTAAATTATGGGACAAAATCTGGTGAGATGGAGTCTAGGCGATGAATCCAATGCTCTCCATCCTCTTCATCTTCTTCACCTGCCATTTGAGTCCATTTTATATTTTGAGAGCAATCTGGCCTTACCAGTTCATCGTTCCTCGCAAATCGGCCTCTGACTCTTGGTCTGCTATCAGCTAATGTCTTCCTGCAAGCATACTGAATTTTTTTTGTTTGGTTGATATGTATTTGTGGATGACATGACATATGGACAAACATGAAATGTTATAGTCTTTGCAAAGTCGATCACTTTGAAGGATATTCTTAGTGATTGCTGAAGACTCATGCTCAAGTTTACTTGGATTTGAAGGTGATCGATAAACATGCCTTTTATTGTGAAAGAATTGTGTTTGAAAAGAAGATTGTGAACTGACAAATAATGCTACTGTGAATGCGTGACAAAAACATATTTCACTGAAGCTCTTTCTGTCACATGGTTGCATAGGTGTATAGTTCAAGCCAGGACGTGCACTCTAGACGCTTGTTTAGTGCAAGCCATGATATACTGTCAGTTTGATATGTATTATGCTGCTTGTTTGGCTCCATATAATCGCTACTCTGTATTTTGTAATAGGAGGATTTGTTAGTTTTACATATATTAAGTTTGCAATAAATGCAAGTCTGACTTGGATTTTCTTGTTAAAGTTCCTTTGGCTTTGCTTGCTTCGGTACTTTTCAATTTTCTCTTTCTTTCCTCAGGACTATATCGACATGGCTTCATCATACCTTCAAGAATAATGCTCGTGGTTTCATTTGTTGGTGGACTTCCCCCAAGATGGCTGCGATTGCATAACATACTCTGTCACAAGAAGGTTAATGTTATCAGTTGGATGGTCGATACAGTTTTAAGAGGTAAAAATCTGAACCTTCTTCGCTTCTGAACCTTTGATGAAAATTGATTTCACAGGTCTTAATTTATATGGCACATCCACCCTTCCCTTTGTCTTTGTTCGAGGCAGTACTTCTATTTGAAAATATTTTTTTTGGGAGTTGTTAAATCCCGCACATTTTCCCGTCTTGTCCGAGTTTACCCTTTTCATTTCTTACCCTAACTTTCACCCTCACTCGCGGAGAAATCAAAAACCAAAATAAACAAACCTCCAACGCTCAGCCAACAACCCATTCCCCTGCCACCGCCGACCACCCCTCCCCGCGCGCCCTCATCCTCGCGCCAATAACCCCTCCCCGCCCCCATACTCGTGCCGACCACTGTCTACCACCCCTCCCCGCGCGCCTCACCCTCATCCTCGCGCCAATAACCCTATTCCCCTGCCAACGAAGGTGTTCGATCGACGGCGGGGCTGGGGTGGAGTTGACGGTGAGGGCCGAGGGGGAAGTATATTAGCGCCAGGCGGCCGGTGCTGGTGGTATGGTGGAGGGTGATTGGGGTTGTGGGGAGGGGTGTCGAACTGTCGGGTTAGGAACTCGGGAATTGTTTTTTTTTTAAAATAAAGGGGATTGGTGGAAAAAACAAGAAAAATGTGTTGGATCGGGTAAAATAACGTGTTGGATTTAGCAATTGCGTTTGTTTTTTTGGATTGTACAAAACAGTACCTGGTCCAGATTACCTTTACTGGACACACTTCTTACAGAGTCAAAGCTAGATATGCCCGTAGTAGGGTTTGAAGATAGTGGGTGGAGGTCCTTGTTGAGGCAGTAGCTACTTGGGCTTCTTTGAAAGAGTGTTGTCGTATTATGAGGTGGATGACCACTCGTACAACTTATAGGCGAGCTTGGTGAGCCTATATGACTACTAGGGCATCCATTCATAGCACTGGTACTTCCCTTCCTATTCTCCAACATTGTCGTCTCATGAATGGAATCAAAATTACATGTTAGAGACTGCGTGAACATAGTTGATAAATTGGAAGGGTCAAACTGGCTGAAGTAACCTGATGTCTGGTCGTAGGCATTATAGTTATGATTGTACATTGCTTCTGTAAGTATCGTGGTTTAGGGAAATAGATGAAAATTTGGCATTAGTTGAGTGTGAAAATTAATGGTCTATATGGAGAGTTATATAAGAGAAAGTTGCTATGACTTGTCTTTATAGGGTTGACTCATTTCCTACACCACAAAACTACTACACTATTACACTTTAACTGTCTCTCTAGGGCTATATCACAACTCCTATTTTCCCCCACCCCACCAAGAAAAGGGTACAAGACTATCTCTATCTTTGTAAACTTTTTTTTGTTAAAAGTTTAACTTGATTAAAAGCAAATCCTATCAGTATCATTTCGTTCATATAACGCATGAAAATGATGGTGATTAAGATTTTATGGGTCGAACAACAAATTGCTAAGATTTTTGTGGGGGAACAGTGAGTTCATTTCTGAATGTCTGTTTGCGTTATCTATAGAAAGATAGGATAAGGTATGCTCTTGTCTTCACTTCCATTACAGCAAATAACACGATCTTTGGGTGCGGTTTATCTCGATGCAATTTTTTCATGGGTAGTTTGAAAACAGAAAAACCTGGGTGCCTTTGTTATTTGGAAAACCCCTTGAAGTTACAAGGATAACATTGTTGCGGTAGGGTGACATGCTCCTAGAGCGCAGATGATGTTGGAAGAGTCGCATGGCCCCAGAGTGCACGTAACCCCGCAATAGTATTACCCTTCGATTTGATTCTCTTCCCCTGTTGGTGACCTTGTGAAAACTGAGAAGATCCCAGAGTCAAATTCCCGCAGGTAGCATTTTGTATACAGTACCCCCATGTGTATGCCATTGACTAATTACTACTAAAAAGAAGACAACTTATGTTAATATTTGTATGAGGCCATCTTATAGAAGTATTTACGACGTGGAGTTAATCAAAGATTAACCAAGATTGAGACATATGGAGTTGTAATGTATTCGCTTAATAACTAAAATAGAGGTATAATGGAGTTGCTCTTAAATCTACATTGCTAGGGGTGTAAACGAGCACATCTATGCTCGAGCTCGGGTTCGGCTCGAAAATTTCGAATCGGGCTCGGCTCAAAGTTTGTATGTATTTCTAGGGTGGCAACAAAGAGGAATTGGATATTCTTAAATGCGACAATGATATTCACGTATGTATAACAACAACTAATGTTGTTTACAAAGAAAAAAATCCAACTTTTTTAGTAGCATAGCAATAATCCTTGATGATGATCGATGAGTGCTGAAAATATCTAATTAGATAATTGGAACAAATAATGATATAGATTAATTTATTTTTGTTGTGATATGTGTAATCAAATTGATTTTTCAATGCTCATAAAAAAAAAGGAATAAATTAAAGGGAAACCCGTGAATGTAGAGAAAAACAAACAGATTTAAGAATTTGTACCATTTATAATTTTGGAGAATTTATAGTTGCTATATTTAGACTAATGATACTAAATTTCAAACTTAATTTTCAAATTCTTAAATGTATACCAAATTAGCCGTATTTGACCCTATATATAAACATGAGTGTATGCGGTAGTACTTTTTTTTTTTAGAACATTTTGTAATTTTAAAATTTCAAAAAGCAAACCCGTGCAAATTGCACGGGTTTAGCGCTAGAAATATCCTAAAGGAACATACAACCAAACTCCTCCTCCTCCTCCTCGTAAGAAAAGGAATTTGGAGGAAACAAGAGGGGAGGGAATTGTGAGAAGGAAGGTTGTTGTGGGTGTCCTCAGATGAGCAATCATAGCAGCGAAAATTCAAATACATGGATGCTTAGAAATGCTGGTAAAATGACAGACATGGCTATCACCAATAATGGTAGCAACGACAACAACAAGAATGTTGAGAATTCAAATAACGTCCCAAGTCTAGCTAAGATCGGGAGAATGCAATCAAGGGCTGCTAGAGGCTTGAAGAGTTTGCGCTTTCTCAATGGTGCCGGAAAAGATGGTGATTCCTGGAAGCTTCTTGAGAAGAGGTTTTTCCTGAACGCTGTTAATGACAGACTACCTAAAGATAAATTTGGCCTTGTTATTGGTATTTATCCTTTCTCCCTTTTCACTTTTGGAATACATGGGAATTCATAAAACATTATAATAACATTGATAGTTTGATACCCTTATTCTGAAAAAAAGTTGTTAGTTGGAAGTTAGTTTAAAGAGGTTATTTACATAAAATATTATTTGATTTTATAATAACAATTGTTTAGAATAGTTTAATACGGAGTACAAGAATTATTGACGAAATTAAAATTAAACTATATTTATTGTTAAAAAAATGTAAACGCCAAGTAAAACAGTTGTTGCCCTTTCACGTCTCTTTCATTAGTTTCCTTCCCATGCACTTGGTTTAAATATACACGTAGAATTTTGAAAAAGTAAGATAATCAAATTAATGGAGGGAGTACTAAATAATTTTGATCTTTATTTTTTAAGAACCGGTATTTTGTAGCCATTTTATATGTGAATCGGCCTACCCTTAAAAATTATTTTAGATCCGCCAATGTAGACCACGTGTCAATAATTTGTTTAGGATGTATGAGTTAGAGTATCTTTGTTATGATTGTTGTCGATGATTTCACTTAGGTGTTTACTATGAATTCTGAACGATTTAATATTCTTGTTCATTCCGGGTTCGGAATGTAAAGGGATGGGGGAATCAAAGGAATTTGCAGGGGAGTTGTACGAAACATTGTCGAGGAGACGGAATGTGGAGACTACAAAAGGGATTACGATTGATCAGCTTAGAATGTTTTGGGAAGATATGACCAGCGAAGACATTGATGCCCGCCTGCATATTTTCTTTGACATGTAAGCTGATAATTGCCCTTCTATTACCTCTTGAACCCTCCATGTTTATTTTACTATTGGCTACTAATGTGTTTGCAGGTGTGACAAGAATGGAGATGGGAAATTATCTGAGGATGAAGTTCGCGAGGTTGTGCAACTGAATGAGATTTTGCTGGTTTTTGCAGTATTGTTTGAAATCTGAAACTTGACATTTACACTAGACTAACTTCAGTTCCATATTGGTAGGTTTTAGTATTGAGTGCTTCAGCTAATAAACTAAATAAGCTCAAGACACAAGCAAACAACTACGCGGCTTTGATAATGGAAGAGCTCGATCCAGATCACCAAGGGTATATTGAGGTGAACTTTTGAAATATACTCCTTATATATTGGTAGTGTTTTTCATCACTCTCTTTCATGTTCCGTCTTCTTATATAAGACCAATTTACAGCTATGGCAACTCGAGTCATTGCTAAGGGGACTGATGACTTCTATTGATGAAGGAGCCCAGTTGAAGAGGAGCAACACCTTAACTAAAACCATGATCCCCAAAAATATGAGAAACCCAATTTCTAAAGCTGTCTCTAGTACATCAGATTTCATGGTAGAGAATTGGAAGCGAATCTGGGTGGTTGTGCTGTGGCTAACCATAAACGCTGTCCTCTTTGCGTACAAGTTCAACTATTACAAGCATCATCAAGCCTTCCCGATCATGGGGTATTGTGTTTGTGTTGCCAAGGGTGCAGCTGAGACTCTCAAATTTAATATGGCTCTCATTTTAATTCCCGTGTCTAGAAGAACTCTCACCCGATTAAGGTCAACTTTTCTGAGTAAAATAGTTCCATTTGATGATAATATAAACTTTCATAAGATGGTGGCAGCTGGGATCACAGTTGGAACAATTTTGCATGTTGTGGTGCATATGACTTGTGATTTTCCAAGGGCCACTAATTGCCAAAAAACTATCTTCATAAGGTATTTGGGGCCAAACTTCAACTACCAGCAACCAAGCTATAAGGATTTTATAAACAGTACACCAGGAGTGACAGGTATTCTCATGGTAATCCTTATGGGATTTGCCTTCACTCTTGCAACTCACTCTTTTAGGAGGAATGTTATCAAATTACCATGGCCATTCCTTCACTTGGCTGGGTTTAACGCCTTTTGGTATGCACATCATCTTCTGGTGATTGTTTATGCTCTGTTAGTCATTCATGGTTATTTCCTATTTCTCTCCAAGGAATGGTACAAGAAAACGGTATGTGTGTATGACTTAAATCTTAATCCGTGTGACTAAATGAGTGACAACAATTATTGATGTATGTCGAATATTGTAGACATGGATGTATCTTGTTGTCCCAGTTGCCCTTTATGCTAGTGAAAGAACAATGACATCCTATCACGATTTCAATCATCATGTCAACATGCTCAAGGTCCTGATATTTCTCTTAGTGATTTGTTGAAATTCGTCAAAGTGCATTATAAGCTTGTAACCTCTGGAGTCTCTGTGACTACAGGCTGTCATATATACAGGAAATGTTCTGGCCTTGTATATGAGCAAACCCCCTAGTTTTAGGTACAAGAGCGGAATGTACTTGTTTGTTAAGTGTCCAGATGTCTCGGGCTTCGAATGGTAAGTTTACAAACATTTTGGCTTTCTTTTATTCAGTTGTTCGATAAATTTGAATATAAAAATAAACCTTGTTGTTTGTAACAGGCATCCCTTCTCTATTACATCAGCGCCAGGTGATCCTTACTTGAGTGTACACATTAGAGCTTTGGGAGACTGGACTACAGCACTTAGAGATAGATTTGCAATGGTATCGCTTTACATAATTGGCAAAATTTAAGACATTAATTGCTTTGAATACCCGTTTAAAATGTTATGACTTGGTACTTAAGGAGTCATTTCCTCCAATTCTATTGTCAGTTGTGTTTGCTTAAGCACTTGTTAAATGCAGGCCTGCGAGCCTCCAACAGAAGAGCCACAAAAAGGGAGACTATTGAGAATGGAGACTAAAGCAGTGACAGATTATGACCCTCAACCAACCAAGTAAGAGAAGCCCCAATATCATATATATATATATATATATATATATATATATATATATATATATATATATATGAAACAAAGTACTGTAATAGACTAAGTATATTGGAAACAAGTTATCGAGTTAACATTCATTTGCAGCTTTCCTCTAGTAATCATAAAGGGTCCATATGGAGCACCGGCTCAAAACTACAAAAAATACGACATTCTCTTGCTCGTAGGACTAGGCATAGGAGCAACTCCCTTCATCAGCATCATCAAGGATCTCTTAAACAACTTGAAGGAAGAATCCGTTATGGTAATCTATATTTGAAACATTGTGTGTATAAAGCAGATCCCTTATAGGATCCCTTATAGGATTCTGATATAAGATCTCATAATGCAGGATATAGAGAGCAGAATGGGGCCTCAAAGAGCCTACTTTTACTGGGTGACCAGAGAACAGGCTTCGTTTGATTGGTTCAAGGGTGTCATGGATGATCTTGCTGAGTATGATACTGATGTAAGTCTTTAAGCAACCACCTCATTTTTCTTACTTTTATGATTTTGCTAATATTTTGTGGACATTGGTAAACAGAATGTGATAGAAATGCACAACTACTTGACAAGTGTGTATGAAGAAGGTGATGCTCGATCAGCGCTTATACAAATGGTACAGTCCTTGCAGCATGCTAAGAATGGTGTGGATGTGGTGTCTGAAAGCCGGGTATTAGCAAATCTCCATCACTCAACTAGACTCATGTTCGTATCAATAAGTACTAATAATGTTGTCTTCTCTTCAACTTGGAATCTATATCTATACAGATAAAGACCCATTTTGCAAGACCTAACTGGAGAAAGGTCTTTACTCAATTGGCTACAAATCACCCTTCACAAAGAATAGGTAATCAATTACATTTTGGAAAGTCTCAAATTCCAGAACCCTTTCCCTTGTTGCTAAATTAGCTGATTTACTCTTGTGGCTGCTTTATAACATAGTCGTTTGTGTTAAATCGGGTAATTTTATGGCAGGTGTTTTCTATTGCGGAAGTCCGACACTGACGAAACCATTGCAGAAGCTTTGCCAAGAATTAAGCCTTAGCACCTCCACTCGTTTCCACTTTCACAAGGAGAACTTTTAGAATTAGCAAACACATCATTGTATCGTTATTAGTGGCACAGAGTACAGAGTCAACGTTGTAAATAACGCTACTTGCGCTTGCATTCAACTTCAACTCTGCCCTCTCCTTTTTGTACCCCCCATTGTACATATTTACCGGCCAACCAACAGATATTCATCTCTTAATATGATTAATTCCTATTTTTAACCTTTCTGATTTCGTGAATAAATCAATCAAAACTGCTTTTCGAAATAACCGAATCTGATAGATTTGTTTTATCAGGGCCAAACATGCCCTTCAAAAGGGAGCACCAAGTAGTGCACCTCTTCTAAGGCTCTGTTAGCCTTTGTTTGTCCTTCTGTCCAGACATAGCTATTATTAAGATTTAATACGTAACAACACTAATTCACTAGCACTCGTGCTTAAACAGTAATATGACAAGCATCTCTTACATTTTATCCTTTATGATTAATTACTTAAATGATCATCCTAAAAATATAGTCACTATTTGTCACATACGTGTAATAATTAATCGATCCAATATTTTTGTATAAAGTTGTGATATTGAATATTTAAGCAAAAAATATGTACTCTTATTAATATCATGTACTGTATTAAACAAGATAATTATAAAAATTAGTAATACACTATATGTTTATAATTAAATTTAAAGAAAATGAACATTTGTAAAAAGGCGTTAATCATATTCGTTTCTGACCCTAACCCGACCCATATAAACGTGTATTTTACAAACCCGAAATAGACCCGGCCCGTATTTTACCCAAAACTAAACTGACTGAAACTGTAACCCGCTCGTCTGACCCGATTTACGGGTCTATGTAGGGTTGCTTCAGAAGTTGCCATATTCGATTTTAGCTCAAAATAACAAGTATTAATATGTTTTTCTTGATTATCCAAATTTCGTCGAAGTTTACTTTATCGCTTAACAGCGCCCTAAAATGGCTTCCATTGCTCTTCAAATTTTCCATGGACGCTTTATTTAATACGATGAACAGTCCATGTGATTTTTAGACATTTTATTTCGGGACCCCGAAATCCCGAAAATTGTGTATTATATACTTCAATTTGAGCTGTTTAGGTGGTTGTGTCGGACCACGTCTCTTTTTCTCCCAGCTTTTATAACATATGTGTGGGTTCGTTTCAGGATCGGAGTTACAATATTCGTTTTTATCACCCAATAACAAGTATTAATCCGTTTTTACGATTGCTTTATCGCATACCAACACCCTCAAATGTATTCCATTGCTCGTCAAACTTTTGCATGGACGCTTTATTTAATATATGGTCAGTGTGATTTTCAAACATTTTTCTTTCAGGGTCGTTTAACGAGTTACTCTATTCGATTTCAGCATCAAATAACAAGTATTAAACTGTTTTTCACGATTATACGAGTATCGACTAAGACTACTTTATAGCATAAAGACGCCCTCAAATGTCTTTTATTGCTCCTGAAATTTTGCGTGGACGTTTTTTTTAACCCGGTGAATGGTCCGTGTGATTTTGAGACATCTTTGTTCCAAGACTCTGAAATCTCGAAAACCATATATTATATACTTCAATTTCAGCTGTCAGCATGGTCGTGTCGGACCACGTTTATTTTCCTCCCAGTTTTACTGTCATATGTGCAGTCGTGCAGGGTCGCTTCGCGAGTTACCCTATTTGATTTCAGCGCCAAATAACAAGTTATGATATGTTTTTCACAATTATCCGAGCTTCGCTCAAGGTTGCCTTATCGCATACCGGCACCCTCAAATGTTCTCCATAGACCCTACAGCTTTGCGTGGACACTTTATTTAATCGGATAAACGGTTCGTATGATTTTCAGACATTTTTATTCCGCGACCCTGAAATCTTGAAAACCGTGTATTATACACTTTAATTTGAGCCGTTCGGGTAGTCTTGTCGGACCACACTTTCACTCCCAGGTTTTGTTGGCATATGTCAAGGGTTTCTTAAGGAGTTATTCTATTCGATTACAGCACCAAATAACAAGTATTAATCTGTTTTAACGATTATTTGAGTACAGTTTCGCCCAAGATTGCTTTATCGCATACCAGTGCCTTCAAATGTCTTCCATTGATTCTCAAATTTTGCAAGGACGTTTTTTTAATACGATTAACTGATTGTGTGATTTAAGACATTTTTTGTTTCGGGACCCTGAAATCCCGAATACCGTGTATTATACACTTCAATTTGAGTCATTCCGGTGGTCGTGCTAGAGCACGTCTCTTTTTCTCCCAGTTTTTCTGGCATTTTTCCGATGTCGTTTTAGGAGTTACTTTATTCGATTGTTGCACCAAATAACAAATATTAATCTCTTTTTCACGATTATTCAAGCTTCGCTTGAAACTACTTTATCGCATACCGACTCCCTCAAATGAATTCCATTGCCCACGAATTCTACGTAGTGGCTTTTTTAACCAGGTGAATAGTCTATGTGATTTCCAGACATCTTTGTTCCGGAACCCTGAAATCACGAAACCGTATATTATACTTTTCATTTTGAGTCGTCTGGGTGGTCGTGTCAGACCACGTTTCTTTTTCTCTATATTCTTCTCGCATATGTGCGGGTTTTGACCTGTCGATCAAAAGATGACCAATCCGAAAAACCGATTAAACCTACCCGAAAAGTACCCGCTATTTTCAACTCGAGCCCGAAGATGATTGGACTCGTATTAACACGCACATTTAGGGTCTAAACCTGCTAAACCTGTGACCCGACCCGAAAATAGGTAAATTTGTTAAAATTTGTATTTAAAGCAAATAAAACTAATATAAAATGATAAAAAAAAAACTAAATTTTTTAGAATAACTTGTGTTTTTTTTAGGGTTGTTTATAACTACTACCTATTAAAACCTCACTTTGAAGAACAACTACCAACTAAATTTTTCCTTAAAAACTACTACCAATCTATTTAGTCCGGGTTAATAACACTACCAAATGTTACAAAAACAACTCTAAAAATTAATCTTAGCCATTGATTTTGAATTCTCATCTTAAGTTACAAAATGTCTTCCTATTTTACCATTTCCTATGTTATATACATACACCACTAATCTTATTTTTCTACCTCTATCTCTTTTATTCTACTTTCACCCCTTCTCATTTTATTATTTTATCTCTAATCTCACATTTTGAGTAATAGATTATCATAATATTTCTTCCTCTTTGTTTCAATTCCTCTTTTTTGTTTATTGTATGTGTTTCAATTAAACTTTTACGGTTTCACTTTTTGTTTTAATTTAGGGCTTATTGTTCCTCTCTTTAATATGGGTAGTATAGGTGATTGAGATGAACTAATTTAGTATAGTTGATTAGTCTTGATTAGATTATAAGGATTTGAAGAAAAGTGGAGGTTATTTTTCCCAAAACTCACTTTGATCAAGTAAATTGTGTTTTAAGATGAAAATAAGATGAGGAGTGAGATAAATAAGAGAGTGTGAGGTAGAATGAAGGGCAAAATGGTCCGTTCACTTTAAATTTAGGCATTATTTAAGATTTGGTAGTGTTATCAATCCGGACCTAGTAGATTGGTGGTACTTTTTAAGTAAAAATTTAATTGATAGTAGTTTTTAAAGCATAGTTTTTTCACACGTTTAAGTACTCAAATGATTATCGTATAAATATAGTCACTATTTATCACGTACTGTAATAGTTAATCGATCCAATATTTTGTACTCCGTATAATCTAACGTTGTGATATTGAATATTAGTAAAAAAAAAGTGTACTTTTATTAATATCGTGTACTACGTATTAAACAAGATAATTATAAAAATTAAAGATAAACTGTATATGTTTATTATAATAAAATTTAAATAAAACAAACATTTGTAAAATGGCGTTAATCAGACCAGGCCTATATTTTACCCAACCTATATTTTACTTGAACCCGTAACACGCTCACGGCTCATCTGACCCTATCTCCAGTTAAAGTTGTAACTTAAACCAAACCTTACACTACAAGAATCAGGTCTAGTACCGACCGTTTTTAGCGGTCGCTAAAAGTGAAAATCGGTCGGTAATACTTCTTACCGACCGTTTTTCCTTCCTTGGCGTCCGAATAAAATCGGTCGGTAATTGTGGTCGGTAAATGTTTCTTACCGACCGATTTCAAATCGGTCGGAAACATACCGACCGATCAATCAGTCGGTGGAGAGAAAATCCGTCGGTGCTAAAACATATTGACTTGGTCAATGTAAATGTCCAATCGGTCGGTAACAACAAAATCGGTCGGTAATTACCGACCGACAGTCGGTCGGTATAGGACCATTTCGGTCGGTGTCATTTTTAGACCACAAATAATCAGGAACTATTCAGACGGCAGTCGGTCGGTATTTGTATGTAGTCGGTCGGTAAATTGTTGAGTCGGTCGGTAAATTGTATGAGTCGGTCGGTATTTATTGTGAACGATTTGGGTGATTTTGCTTCTTATTTTCCCCCATTTGCTATATTTCCTGCAAACTTTTCAATATATATACAAATGCGTTCGTACACAATTTTTTGAAACCAGAAACCGTCTTTCAAATTAGAAACTACTAAAGTTTACATTACAAGTCTTACAACTACTAAAGTTTACATTACAAACTACTAAAGTTTACATTAACTAGCATAACCATGTCTTATACAACAAACTACTAAAGTTTACATTACAATTAACCCTGTCTTACACAACCAAGTACCTTACACTTGAAAACCACTTCCGCCTCCACCGGGGTTATCGTTATTTGGGTTAGTCGGTAAATCAAATATGTTATTGTTGCATCGGTATTGGGTTTGGGATTCAAGCAGTTTGGCTAAGGCCTCAATTTGGCGCCTTGTTTCTTCCCGTTCACGCATAGTAGCGGCTTGACTTGCCGTGATTTGCTGCCTTAGTTCTTCTTGATTTTTCACGTAAAGTTCATCCCTTTGTTGCATCTGCTCTCTATACTTCCTAAACTCTTCGACTTCCCTCGCACGTGCTTGAATTGATTGAGTTAGAACACCCGGGATATATTGTTGGGAGGCGGAAGATTTACCTGTCGATGATGACGCCGGGGGAGTGTAATATAGTGAGGCGGCGGTCCCTAAACCAAAGACTTGGCCCTTCTTGTATCCATCCACCGAATCGTACCAAACCTTGTTAACGTCAATCGGAAGTCCTTGCTCAGTAAGCTCGGCTATCATCCTTTGAAAATTTTGCTACATTGTCAAAAAGAAAGTTGTAAATAACTCATCTATCGTCCTTAGAAAATAAAAAAGCGTCTATCGGAAGTCCTAACACAAATGTAAAAATGAAATTTCGAATGTAGTAATACTTACATATCTAGCTCGGGCAGTTGGATGACTCCATTGCTCCTCACCATCAACCATTCTCATATGGCTATCAAGAAATAGCTCCACTGCATTAGGGGCTACACCCCCCTTATCTTGCGCCTTTAATAAAACCAAATCAAACATTAACTTCAAATTACAAATACTAACTTTATACTAACATTACACTAACAAAGTAAATTATCAACTTCAAATACTTAAATAAGTTCAAATTATTTACCATCTTAGCAGCATGTTTAACAGCTTTGATTGACCCGTAATGATGTGTAGTAGGGCCATCTTCGCCGCCTTTCTTGTTGATGGAAGCTTGTTTCGATCTCTTGATAAACGCCTTATTCTTCCGCTTCTCGATTAATTCTTTGAAAACATTAGGAAGCATCCAACCCGGGCCAACCGGATTCTTACCTCTTATCATCTGGCCGGCATCATACATGGCGTCTTTTAAACGCTTTCTACACGTCTCATTGTATTGCTTCCTACACTCATCCTCATGCTTAGGATCCCAATTGCACAATGTCTACACATAAAAACAACAACCCTTATAAAAACAAACACACATATAAATTAATAAAGTAAAAGTTTATATATATAAATACCCGAAAATTAGCAAACCACGCATCCCTTTTACTTTTTGGAGCCTCTTTCCAGCTCAAGTAAGGGACATCGTAGTTGTTTTTGAACGACCGGCTAACTCTTCGGACCACTTGGCTATCGTCAAACCTATATCAATATTTATATTAGAAAATGATATGTAACATGTTTATACGTGTAATTTATTAGAACAGATATTATAAATAAGAAATTGTACCATAATAACCCCGGCTCTATATCAATAGGTAACTCTTCTTGATGTCGCAGGGGTTGTACTTTCGTTTGATGTCTGCCCCTGCTCATTGTTGTTCTCTTCGTCGCTCGTCTCCCCCTCTTCTATCACCGGGTCCCTAAATACTATACCTTGTTCTCGTGGTCGTCCTCGTTCTCGTCCTCGTCCCCGTCCCCGTCCATGATCTCCTGACATCTTAAACAAAACTAAATATATACAAGTTAATGTTAGCAATTAAACATTGTTGTCAAATAAACAAAGGAGTTTGATAATTGATGACACATAAAACATTACTAATTATAATGTACTTATTACATAACATAAAACATTACTAATTATAATGTACTTATTACCTAACACAACTAGTCTTTTACTCATCGTCATCTTCATCTTCATCTTCATCGTCATCTTCATCTTCATCCTCCTCCTCCTCCTCCTCCTCCTCCTCCTTCTTCTTCTCCTCCTCATCTTCATCTTCATCCTCATCTTCATCATCATTTATAAAATCAACTTCATATAAGTCTTCATTTCCTCTTCCAAATCTACGAACCTCCACCACCTCATTATCTCCTTCAATAAAACCTTGTAAGACTTCATCTTCCACAATGGAAGATAAATTAAGAGGTGTCGTCATTTCTTCTTGAAATACGGTTGTGTCAACCGGTGCATCAAATTGTGATCTCGCTTTACTTTTAAACACCGCCCACCAATTATCTCTATCTTTCTGTGTGCTTGGATAAGAAGTGTAATAAACTTGATTAACTTGATGTGCGAGCACAAAAGGGTCGTATTTTAAATACTCTCTTATGATTTACTTCAACAAGTTTATACGTGTCATGTACAATTGTGCCGATTGAAGAATTATCCATCCAACAACATTTAAACAAGATTGCATTATACGCCATTTTGTCACCACAATACCTCAACTCAATAATCTCTTCTAGGGTACCATAATAGTCATCTCCACCAACACCGTTAACACAAACACCATAATTCATACTTGCTTTATTTTTCCCATATTTCATTGTGTGAAAATTAAAGTCATTTATCGAATATTTCTGCCAAGATTGTACTTCTTTACAAGGACCCCTTGACATGGCCACCAACAAATCATCCTTGATATCTTCTTGAAGTACCTAGTTTAAAATTAGTCTTATTAACTACCCATATATATTGACTTAAGGTTAGGTTGTATATATATTTGTTTAATGTTTGTAAATGAAACTTACATGTTCTTTAAACCAATTTGGGTATAGCTTTTCGTATGAAGTACTTTCCGTCCCGATCAATAATTATCTATTTCGTTGTATTATTCAATAATTTTCTATTTTCAATTTTTGTAGTTTTGTGTAGACCACCCTCCATTTACAAGTAAATTTTGGTGTTTTGTCATTTTCTGTGGTCCAAATTTACCCATCTTTCAATAACTAGGAGGAAGAGAGTATGAATGAACTAATTATGGTAGATTACTCGGGGGCAGGGGCGGATCCAGTAGGTTGTAAGGGGTAGGGGTAGCAGTAGCAGCCGCTACTCCAAAGAAAAAAAAATCAATTAAGAAGATGATGCCATGTTACCCCAAATCTGAGCGTCTGCTAGTAAATAACTAAAATAAATGCGTTTTGTCTAAGCATTTAAATTAGTGTGCCTTGGTGGATCAGCAAATCTAAGCATCATGAGATCATGCCCAAGCAAGGTCAATTGCTAGGTCATGACCTTGCTTGGTCATACTAATGACATAGATAAGCAAATATAATGGTGACCTTTGATGGTTAATTTGTGACCTTCTCCATCAAAAGGTCAATTTGGGACCACATTTGAGCAAAATTGACCACCTTGTGACCTTCTAGGTGTGCATTTTTTATTGGTTGAGTAATAAAAAAACAATAATTGTTAGGAAATATAGTTGTAAAAGTAAGAAAGAAAAATGAGGTCGTGACCTTCTGTTTGGGAGGGTGAAAGTAAGTCAAGATAAATAGAGTCTCTTTTTAGTAAAATTATGCCGCGACCTAATTAGCGCGACCTTTGTTTGGGGATGGTCTGAGTCATGACGATAGGAGATCGAACCTTGCATGGCTGTAGTCAGTTTATTGTCAATAATATCTCTTTTTAGTCTTGTTTCAATGCCCTCATCAATTGATTCTTGGGATATTTTACGGAATACTCTCGAGTTTTTTGGTTTTCTATGGTGTACCCCTATATTTTTGCAATTCTATCGTATGTATACCTCTGAACTCTATACATTATTAGTCTATACAATGATCTTATTGATTGTCTTTGCTAACTTCGTTTCTTAGTTGATCTATTAAATCGTGTTTTTACCGTTCTAATCACTAGACAACCTGCTCAATTACTTCTTAGTTCGCTGAATTATCCATTAACCCACCAAATAGTATATGAATCTAACTAACAATTCATGATTTTTCCATTATCATTTCATGTTTCATAACGAATGATTTTAATAGTATTTTGGGCTTATTAAAGGTGATATGTGGTGCATCTTATAATTAAAGGATTATAATGTTACCTCAAACTCGTAATCGTTTTATTGTTTTTTTTTCGATTCCTTTTGAATAACTATATGCTTAAAATATATGTTACCTCAAAGTCGTAATGGTAGCTCCGCCCCGTGGTGGGAGGTGAATATCCAAGCGTAAAAATATGAAGTGATATGTGGCAGTAAATTTAGCGTTTCTTGGGTGGCGTGGGTGAGTAATACTACGTATATAAAAAGGGCATGCATGCACATAAAGGTGGAGCGAGGTGTATAAAAATGCTGTTTTGTCCCATGCATGAAGTCCAGCGTTATTTCCTTGTCATGTCTGTTAACCAAATTTCCGCATTGTCGTCTGACTACAGACTACTCATGTATGCATAATAGTATCTCTCAGCTTTTAACGTAAATTTATACAGTCTATCAGATCTGCCAAACAACCACATTTGTAGGAAACCTATCTTCTTCTTTTTTGTATCTACTCCTTAGTCAACCCCTCTCTTCTCTTTCACTCTCATTAAATCTAACCATTCATATATACTACTGTCTTCTTTCTCGATTTATGACACACTTGTTAATACGACAAAGTATGCCATTATATTAGTTTTATACTCATCTGAAAATTAAAGATGGGTGGTAACTGGATCATTTACTAATCGGGATAAGATCCATCCATACATATTATTGACACTCATTCATAATTGTGTGTACAAGTCTTAACTTGAAATTAGTCTTAATTATCTCATGACTCATAGGAGAAGCTAGTGCATAAAAACTTAGAAGGCGTGAGTGACAATAGTGATTTCCCACAAAATAACCTTAACCTTTAACTACATATCTTACGATTAAAAGCACACAAATAAAGCTATGTAGCTGTCATTCCAAGCTGTTTTTTTTCCTTAAAAGAAAGTTCAATGAGTCAAACAGTATTATTAGGTTGTCCACAAATATGGATATCTTCCTTAAGAGAGGTCTTGTCTTTGATTGGGAAAAGTTGCAGAGTTTTGAGGGATCTTCTACTTGAATTGGAATGCTCATCATCATCAACACCATTATCATAATTGTTGCAATGATGATCATAATCATCACCATCATCATCATCACCATCATCAGCTTCCCTCATCATCATCATCATCCAATCATAGTCATTACTCATTCTTACTACTACTGCAGGCTTCTCCTTTTCCAACCTAAACTCTGCTTCTTTATTCTTCTCTCCCTTCCAACTATTTGCAACTTGTCCAAATGTATCTTCACACCTTGGCTATTAGGGATCAAATTAAATTATTTTTAAGTAAAAGTCCAACAAATAGATAATAAATTACGGAGTACATCTCATTTTGGTAGAAAATGTTGGTAATGCCACAAAAACGTACTCTACTATTTATAATGATAAAATAAGGATTTTTTTTCTAAAATAGAGACAAAATCAAAAAAATTATTAAAATGGGGTTGGATGAAATTATTACTAATACTGGGTTTACGTTAGCGCCGAAATTAGGTTTGTATTGAGGTCGCTCTTGCCTCACCGACAGATAGTGTCTTTTCTAATATTAGAAAAATGTAACATAAGGGTAATAGATAAGTCGTTGAGACCCTCAACGACTTAAACTAAAATCGCTCAGCCTATCACCGACCTAATCCAAATGTGCAAAAAATAAAAAAGCAAAAGAAAGAAAAAGGTATTGTAGCAAAGTCGCTCACTGGTCGGCGACTTTGCTACGTACAGTATCAAATGTTTTTTCTTCGCTTTTTTTTCGTAGTTTACAATGTATAATTAACCAAAGTCGCTGAGGTACCCCAAGACGCTCTGTCGCTAAGCGACCTAGCTTCATCGAGACCATAGGATTGCAACAACCAAGCCTACCTTGACCCATTTTGAGTAATCTATTTCAAAGTGACCTCATTTTGTTAAATTGTTTCAACACCATTTTAGAAAAATAATCTTAATATATAAAGAGTAACATTTTAACTAAAATATTACAAGAACAATTAATTAAAATGTTTAGAATGTATAGTGAAATGATTTAATGAAAAACTTACTAATAATAAGTTAATTAACTAGGAAAAATAATGTACCGTTTTCTATATACCGGTTTGGGATTTGTTTTTCATTTTTAGTGTTTTTTTTAACAAATACCTACTTTAGTTGCCTGTAAAATAACGAGATTTTTAATAGCCTTTTCTTTCGTAAATGTTAGTTCGTGTAACATGCATGTTTTAATTTATTAAGATTGGTTTTGTTTCACGTACGTCCTCGTTTGTATTTTTTTACTACTAAATCTATATATTTATATTATTCTTAATCAACATTTATATTTAGTAAATATCGTTTTTGAATGATGTTTGAATGTTGATTATGATCAAACACTTATGATCTAAAATTTTAGTGTTCAAGTTTCAATGTAACTCATGTATTTTTGTCAGAATTAAGGTAGAGACTCTTTGTGTGATTAATAGCTCTTAGCCTTCGAATCTCTTGACCTTCCATTATTCTTAAATATTTACCTTATAACTAATTAATATGTAACGTAAGTATATAGAATTGAAATTTATATTAATGTTAGTAGGAACACTTTTGTGTAGCTGAGAATATGACATGTATTTTTCAATAAAATGCTCATCAACATACCTTTTTATGTTATTATTATATACTCCGTAGATTTATTGTTGTAACTTTGGCTTCAAACTAATCATCGTCAAAAACTAAATTAGACATTAAAGAAGTTAATTTATTTATATTTTATATGGAAATACAGTATGTATGTAGATTCGGTTGGTTTGTGAAATAAAAATGGAAACATGTCTAGTTAGTTAGCAACACGGCTACGCATAGCAACAAAGGAGTCCTTTTTAGGCACATTGACAAGTAAAGTGGTTAGTTAGAATGAGAAAGTCCTATGTTGAGAATTTCAATTACAAGATTCCACTAGCACTACTATACTATAGTACTATACCTTTCTCATCTTAACTTATACTCTTTCCGATTCACTAACATCTTCCACATTTCCTAAAACGGCAAATTCATAAAGATCTTCCACTTTCCTTATTTGTCTATCATTTGTGGTTAATATAACATGTAACCCCACATTCTCTCTTCTACTTTTATTCACCTCCACATATCACCATTCCACTAAATATTGGACAAAAACAAATGTGGAAGATGTTAGTGAATAAGAGGGAGTACTACTATACTATAGTACTATACCTTTCTCATTTTACACCACATTTTTTGCTTGCATATTTTTTATTACGTATTTCTTCCGTCCGATTAATAGTTATTATTTTAAATTTTTGGGTGTATAGTAAGGGTTAAAAAGCGAAATTATTATTAAATTACTCTATCTCATATACATGTCCTTAAGCTTTGTATCGAAATTAAATAATAACTAAAGAGTGAGACGGAGGGAGTATGTTTTTTTAGGGGGATTAGTTAGGGTATGTCATATAGTCACACTAAGACGGTAATTCGTTTAGTTGACTATAATTACTCCCTCCGTCCCGGTCATTTGTTTACCATTTCCATTTTAGGGTGTCTCATTCATTTGTTTACCTTTCTATATTGAGAATGTTTTATATGAGTAATTTGATGTGCCAATGGGACTATTGTCCACTTGTCATCCACCAAGGACCAGCACAAATGGTCCCCTACCATTTTCTTAATAATTGTGCCAAAAGCAAAGGTAAACAAATGACCGGGACGGAGGGAGTATATTATACGGAGTACTCGATCTCCATAAGATATACGGAGTAATAGCTAGAAGCCACAACTAACATGCATGTATCATAAGGTTTGAGGATATTAATGTACATATAACTGTAAGGACTTGTCTGAAATATATTATTCCCTCGGATTTATTCATTTCTGTACCTTGTTAATCTTTATGGAGAAATGTTTCAATTAAAAAAACTCGTGTAACAATTGAATTGGACAAAGGGATTATATATATACATGTAAAGTGAGATGAAAACCAAATATTAATCCGTAAGTAGTAAATAATGCATCATGCATGGATAAGTAGATAAAATCATAACAATACCTGAAGAGCAGGGAAGCAAGGAGAGTTGTGAAAGAGTGGTGGGGGAAGATGAGGATGAGGATGAGGATGAGGATGAAAACCAAGAAGAGTTGAAGAAGGAGCAAAGCAAGGAAGTTGATCAAAGTGATGATGAAGTTGTTGTTGTTGTTGTTGTTGAAGGAAAGCAGCAGGGTGTTGATGGAAAGGGTGATGATGATCAACAACACTACTGGGAATCTGAGACATCATCATCATGTGCTGATGCTGCTGTTGTTGATGTTGTTGATGCTGATGATAATGTTGTTGATGTTGATGTTGATGTTGATGCTGATGTTTCCCAACAAGCCTCTTCCTAAGCTTCTGTCTATCTCTAGCTTTGTGGTTTTGAAACCAATAAAACACATTTTTACCTTCAATCTTACCATACATAGAAAGGTGGGCAGTAATCTGCTGTATGTGAGCTGCATTGGGTGTACGTACACCTCCTCTATACATCTCCTCCAATATCATCACTTGCTCTGCTGTTGGACACCATCTTGTTGATGCTGCTGGTGACATTATTCTCTTTTCTTTTTTTCTTTTTTCTGTTTTTCTGTTTTTATCTATCTACCTACCTTAATTAGGGTTTCTTCCTTTTATCTTTAAACACAAACTTGTTTTGCTTGTTTGCTTGTTTTGGTTCCACCAAATATGCCTATATATAGATGGAATACGGGAGCATTGTGGGATCTCATTCAAATATATACTCGTCCCAACCATTTTATTTTATATTTGATTAAAATATTTCACAAGAATTCAAAAAAAAAACTAAACAAAGGAATAAGACTCACCGCGGGTATATAAAATAATAAGAAACTTTCTTAAAAAAAATACTACATCCGTCAAGGTCATTTGTTTACCATTTCCATTTTTAGGTGTCTCGCTTATTCATGTGTTTACTTTTTTATATTAGGATGATAATGCATGAATAATATAATCACTCAATGAAACTATTGTCCACTTGTCATCCACCAAATATAACCAGAAATGCTCCCCTACTATTTCCTTAATAATTGTGCCAAAAGCAAAGGTAAACAAATGACCGGAACGGAGGGAGTATATAATGTTGTGATTGTACTTTTCAACTTAAAGATGTACTCCCTCCGTCCCGGTCATTTGTTTACCATTTCCTTTTTAGGGTGTCTCATTCATTTGTTTACCTTTCTATATTTGGTATGCTTCCAATGAGTTATTTGATCACCAATAAGACTTTTATCCACATGTCATCCAATGCCCCTACCCACAAATGGTCCCTTCCCTTCTTCTTAATATTTGTGCCAAAAGGAAAGGTAAACAAATGAACGGGACGGAGGGAGTATATACTAAAAAGATATAATTGTTTACTACTCCGTATGAAGTACAATAGGCCAGGTAATAGGTAATATGAAGTACTCCCTTCATCCCAGTCTTTTGTTTACATTTAATTAAAATAACTCTTATAAAAAATACAAAAAGTAAATAAATGACCGGGACAAAAGGTGTAATGATTAATGATCCCTTTTGGACTTTTAGGATGCATGTCTAAGATTAATTGAATACTCCCACTTAAGCGTAAATGTGCTAGAATAAAAACATATTTTATACACCGTATAATTTATATAATCAAAGCATTATAAAAAAAATACTCCGTAAACCACTTCTTGAGCCATATATTACTCCCTTTGTCCTGTTTATTTGTTTACCTTTTATATTTTTTTGTGAGGGGTATTTTAATCAAAGACAAACAAATAATTATGACGAAATGAGTAACATTTTATTTTTCTTGTACGAATCCATGTTTTACCTTTTTCTAAGTCCTAGATCAGTAAAGCAAGCACTCATCAACTTTTCAGCTATGTATACATTCTCACATTAATCGACTCATAGTTAGATATAAATACATATCATGAAAACAGCTAGTACTTAGCTAAATAATTAGCAAGAGTACATGATGTAGATTTCAATTTGTTTAATTAAGAAGAACACAACAAGGCTTCAAAGTTAGGACGATGTACTTAAACACTCCTCAAGTTATATTATGTGATGGATTTTGGAAAAATGGAACAAAGTATGAACACTTGGTTGAGTTTTAAGTTGTCAACCTTTATCCCCATTTTTATGGTCCAACTTTTCACTTTTGGAAGAATTTAAGAAATATGTTAAAACTACTACAACATCCCTTTAATTAAGAATATGGTTTTTTTAAAATGTGTCCTTAGAACACATGATAAGAAGATTTAAATGGAAAGTCAAACAATAAATATCATGAAAAATTGAAGTATAAAGACACTTTTTCAGTTTTCAATGTTATATTTAATGTTTAACTTTCCATTTAAATCTTCCTAACATGTACCCTAAGGACACATTTTAGAAAAACCGTTAAGAATAACTGAGACAATACAATTTGAATAGTGTGAGTGATAGTAAAAAAAACATGGTGATAGTGGTAGTCTATTAATTTTTCATACTAAGTTTATAAAGGGGATAATAAAAATAGGATAAATTTAGCTTAGTTCATTATTGTTCTACGCTAATTAAGTCCTTTCAATACATTGTTGTTTAGGTTATTTCATTTTAGCTCTTTAGAGTTAATTTGAGTTCAAAGAATAAGACTTTAAACACACATCAAGCAAGGTAAAATTGCTAAAAGAATTACTCCCTCCGTCCGGTCATTTGTTTACCATTTTCATATTAGGATGTCTAGTTCATTTATTTATCTTTCTATATTATGTATTATGGTTCTAATGGCTTATTATTTGATCACCCAATTGGACTATTGTTCACATGTCACTCATTGTCCCTACCCACAAAATAAAGGTTCCCTCCCTTCTGATCTCCTTATTATTTGTGTTAGGAGTAAGGTAAATAAATGACCGAGACGGATGAAGCACTCGCGAAGCTTTATTTTCCTAAGCATGATTTCGAATGAAGACGAAGAAAAGGAGATGATAAAATGATGGAAGAGAGGTAGAGATGTGATAGAATTTAGGCATGAAAAGAAAGAGAAGAGAGTAGGAATTTAAAGGTGCATTAATTAGTGAGTAATTAGAAAGAGGGACAGAATGAGGAATTGCAAAGTGTGACTTTAAAACTTGGGAGTGTGTGGTTGGGAATTAAATGATTTAGTAATTATTAGACTCCCTTGGTTTTTATGGGCTACTATTCTCTTATAACTCTTGTGTTCCTCTCTCACGTCATTTTCTGCTTTTTATTGTATTTCTAAATTCTGGATCTCATGTTGGGTGGGTGGAATGCTTGGCTTGTCAAATACAAACACAATTCAGTGCCTAGAGAAACTAACACGTACGTACCTACTTTACTTACTAACCTTTCAAACCCTACTACTACGTACTATATGCATTTCTCCATATACGACGGACTACTACGTAACTTTGTAGAAACTACAACAAAGATATAATAATAAAAAGAAAAACTAACCACCAATCTTAATGTCACGTCAACATTTTCAATTATCTACACTATTCACTTCCACATTACCAAATCATTTATTAGCAAGAAGCAAAAAAACAATAAAGAAAAAAAAATACCACATTACACCATCCCCTCTTTTAAAAAAATTTAGCATGTCATTCTATTATTTGTTATTTTAAAAAGAAAAGTAAAAGCTTAAGCATTATAATACAAACTAGAGCACCATAAACATCAAAATTTGTCTTTTACTTTAAAAGAAAATTAAATGATAAAGGTTTAAGCAATTTATAGCATTAAATACAAACTAGAGCACCACAAACATCAAAATTTGTCTTTTACTTTAAAAGTATATTAAACGAGTTAAACAAAAATTAAACATAAAAGTAAATTTTCAATTTTAATTTTAGAATTTTATTGCTAAACTAAGTTATATCGCAAAAAAAAAAAATAATCACGTTACATCACTATATATAATTTTTAGCACATTTGTAAATGTTATCCTCTCTTACTAGTTTAGGACATGTGAAACATTATACGGGCATATGCATATAAATTGAACATACAAATAAACTCTTACTATTTATTGTTACAACATCATATTGATTTAATTGTGCAATATTATGTTGTATAATTGTACCCATAATTTCAATGACTTGGTTAAGTATAAAAATAAGAGCTTAAAACATAAGATAAAATATTTTGTTTTCACTTAACGTACTTCAAATATTATATAACGTAGTGAATTAGAATATCATAATACAAGGATAACATAGAGAGCACCAAAGAATCTCTTCTAAAGTCACGTTATCCTTTGTAACAACAAAAATTATATTACAATAAAAAAACAAATTAACTAAAAAAATATCACGTCTTGCGATAAGTCGTGTTCATGTGAAATTGTCACGGTTAATAATGATGAAAATATATGAGAAACAAATTAAAAGTAAAAAATATTGGAAAATGATAAATGAGCAATAGACCTACCGCATATTCAGTTAACACAGTTAATTTTGTATCATAGTTGTCAATGTCCAGTTAAGTAGTTCCATATTAGCCTCATCCAGTATTACTTCTATATATTTACCCATATAATATAACATCTTAATATATATATATTAAAATTAAAATGTTGTTATGGTTCTCACTAAACTCCAATAACTATAACTCGGGTGAAATATCGTTGTGTCTTTGTGTTAACAACACAAGGCTACAAATAAAAATAGCAACATGTTTCATACTAACGAGATTACAGTCATGCTTAAACGTAAACAATTAATTTTAAATGCACCCGTGATAATTTTTACGGGTACAAAAACTAGTTAATAGTACTCCCTCCTAGTCACTCATTTCTTCCCCTTTCCCTTTTAAACAAAAATTATGGAAATGAATTTGGACCACACAAAACACACTACCCCACATACAAATGAATTTAGACCACACAAAACACACAACCCCACATCCAAAAGGGGAAAGAGGGAAGAAAACTCGACTTACCCAATAAGGAAAGAGGGAAGAAATGACCGACTAGGAGGGAGTATTTAAAAGCGAGAGTAGTGAAAAAAACAAGAATGACGGCGAGAGAAGTAAAAGTAATAATAGCAATAACGAATGATAGAAAATTAACAATAGTAATAACATTAACATGTGATAGCGTAAAAGTAATAATATTAATAGCAAAATGAATGAATGTGTCTCATACATCCTTATTTAAGAAAGCAACAACCACAGAGCTGAGGTGTCGCTCTGTGGTTGAAAGTCAATTTTTCAAAGAAACATCTTTATTTCCTGAATTTATGCTACCCACGTTTTACAATCAATTTAATTTGATTTACATGGAATTAAATGAACAAGTTTAAATCCACGAAAATATATTGACTACTTTATTTATCAAAATAAGAAAACCTTAAATAGCAAAAAAACACATCTTATAAACGAAAAAATCGAAGTATATAATTAATATGAACATAATAAGAGTAGAAAAAAGGAGAAAATCTCAATATGTTCATTTATGAAATAGTTACAATTCAAATAAAACAATGATTTAAAAATAGAGAAAATAGACTGCTGAAAATAAAATAAAAAAGGGTAAAAGAGAAGAAGTTATTGAAATCGAAAAAAGAAAATAGAAAGGACTCATCTTTGATAAAATGGTTTCGGAAAAACAATTGAAACATGAATGATGATAATGGCTTAAGTAGTCTTCTTTATATAAATAAGAAGGAATACTAATACAAAGGATGAGAGACTGAAAGGTGAGAGAGACAGCTGCTAATGTGATGAGCGGCTAAAGTGAGGGAGCAACAAGTATTAGTAGGGTTTTTGTACTAATTACATGGGTCCATATCATTTACTCCATAATCCATATTACGAGATATAGGCTATAAGTCCAAATGTCCAATACTCTTAACGGAATATAATGGCCTACTTCAATTTTGACAAAAATTCTTTTAACACTAATTATTAAGTGAGACGGTCTTATGTTGTGAGACGGTCACATAATATAAAATTACAACTTATTTATACAAGCAATAAATGAATAATTTTTCTATAAAAAAATGGGCGGTCTCATATTATAAGACCATCTTATTATATAATTTGCAAGAGCACCCTTACTCCAACCATGAAGTTGGGGATTCGATTATCACCCGCGACATTGTGCGCTCATTTGAACCAAAAAAAATTATATAATTTGTATACTATATTAAACATAAGTATTACTTTGAGCCAAGTTTGCTACGGTTTATCGTCTTATTTTAAAATATTTAATATTGACTTATGTATTTCATTGAACAAGAATACAGTCTCACTAGAAATTTTTAACTTTGACGATTAACTGTAGAAGCTTTTACGTGGTGACGTTACTCAAAGTGAAAAAGAATACTATCGCCCCATATTAGGATTATTTTATATAGCCTTACGTAGTTAAGTTATATGGGATTATTAGAAAAATCGTATCAAATAATTTCATAGCGCGGTCTTGCTTTTTTTAAAGAACAATATTTGTTCCAACTAACGTTAATGATAATGAGTCTTCTATTTTAATAAAATTTATGAAGTATATAACATTATTGTTTTACTTTTTAGTTACCCAATATATATTTATAGGATAATATTACGAGTTGAATATTTAACAACTAGACTACATCGTCTTAAACGTGCACGAGTCACAATTTTTATTTTGTCCTCTTTCACTAATCAACATTTGATAACAAATGAAAAATGGGTTAAAATTTTCATTTTAAACTTGCACGGATTCTACAAGCGTGCACGAGTTTGACTAAATGAAAAATAGGTTTAACAGTTTGCACGTATATGCAACTATTAAGATCGATTCACTTTTACCAATTCTGTTTTATTGGCATCTGAATAATTTTGTTTGATAAGAAAGTCGGATATTTTGAAGTCGATTGCATAACAAGACTAAGTACTGACTCAAATTTAGCTAACAAGTAGGTATATCATACTTAATACTACAATAACTAGCTGGCCAATTGACCCTAATGCATCATTTAATTACAAATGAAATTTGTAATTTGACCCAAGTGTAATTGCGTGAGACGGTTTTACATTGTGACATTGTACCATTGTGTAGAGTAATTAGCCATAAACGTGGTTTTTTTATATTAACAAAAAGTAGACCGTCTCACCGTGTAAAACCATTTTATTCTATAGTTTTAGCCAAATATTTATGTAGTTCGTTCGTTAAATTTTATGCTGAAAGCAAATTTGATCTATTTCACCAATGATTGCAAAATGATTTTAATGGGCAATTACTTTATAAAATTGTTTTGATTAATTTTGGGTTGGATAGAACATTTGTCTATTATAATAACAGATTGTTTGATTAGATAGGGTGAATATGAATTACTATTATTTATACAAATTTTCACATAACGTTATTGATAGTATGCCTTATATTCCCTCCATAATCCTCCATTAGTAACACTTATTTTTACGGTGTCTCTGAGTCAAGACTTTGACTGTATTTTTCGTTGGTTAGACATGACTTTTTTAACAATAATTATAATTAAAGATTTTTCATAACAAATCTAAATAAGTTAGTTTTATCCTTCAAAATTTCTTATGATTTTTTTTTTATATATTTACGGTCAACGTTTATAAAGTTTGACCTCTAAAAAATTAATGTTACATTGGAGGCCGGCAGTATTTTAATAAAAATTTGAAGTATATAACATTAGTGTTCACTTTTTAACTACTATATAATTTTATGATAATATCACGGGTTTTAGCATTTAACAGTTCAACTAAATCATTTTAAACGCACACGGGTCACAAGCTTCATTTTGTTTTGTTTGATTGACTAACAATTTGTACTAAATGAAAAAAGGGTCAATTTTTTTATTTTAAACGTGCGCGAGTCAGATTTTTCAGTTTGTCTGTGCACGAGTTTAACTAAATGAAAAACAGGTTTAACAATTTTCGCAGTTTGAAATTCAGCCCGTGCAAGTTTAACAATTTTGTTTTATATATCATCTAAATAATTTTTGTTCATATATTAGTCGTGTTTATATGAAGCCAACAAAGTAACAAGTCGAAGTAGAAACTCAAAATTTTCTAGCAAGAGGACAAGTCGCACAACAAGAACTACTCAACCAATTGACCCTAATGCATCATTTACTTTAATTGTAAATGAAATTTATAATCAAATCTAAAAATTTAAATATCACCTTATAAGTCAATTTGTAATTTATCATTGCTTCAACAAAAGTAGAACGATTTTAATTAATTATTTATGTTAAATCATTATTTCTAAAGATAATTAAAAATGAAAAGAGATAACTAATTATTAATATAAAAGTTATTTTAAATATTACATTTTTACTATAACAAATCTGAAATAGCATACCCGTGCAATTTGCACGGGTTTAAAACTAGTTTTTGATAAATTGTACACCCCATCATAGTTTTAAGATATGTCATATGTCATATTATAAATGTTTAATATTTGAGTTAGATATGTCTTTTCGCAATTATATTTGATACATAAATAAAATTTATATGATAAATAGCGGTAGCCCGAACACCGAAGTTAATTAATACTCCGTATAATATTTGAATCCATTAGGACGGGCCAAGACACTAAAGCTAATGAATAATATAACACAAATTCTTATTTGAGACGGAGGTATCCGTCTTAAGCTTAAGACGGATACCATATTCTCTCACAAAATACCCATTAAGGGTGAGTGGAGAGCACATGGGGGGAACCCACCTTGTCCCCTCTACCCATTTCCTCTCACAAAATACCCGTTGTAAGATCCGACCCGTCTTAAGCAAGACCTATTGATAATATAATATGTGTATCGATGAGGAGTTATTTACCCAGCATGTCACTTGGTAGCCTATTACTGTGAGAAAGACTGTACAAGTAAGATATTGTTGGACGTGAATGACTGCAACACAAATACACATTCCATCACAGTAGTTAGGAAAATGACAGCACCTACCTCTATGGCTCTATTCTAAATGAACCAAAAGAATAGTAATGTCTAATTTTAAAAACAAGGGTCCGTTTATTTATGATTTCTGTTATGAAAACTTGTTAGAAACACAGCTTTTGTTGAACCTGACTAGTCACATTTCATTGCGTAAATGTAAATGGTTGCACCCTCCAGACTCCAGACAACAAGGACATATTGCATTTCACCTTTCATTCATCTTTAATTTAATATTTCACTATAACATTCATTCGATCAACACATTTAAATGAAGATGAAGAAACTTATTATTGGAGTATAATTATTTCTTTTTTCTAAAAAAAAATGGCATTAAATTACTGAAAATAAATGGGGTTTGCAGGCTTAGCTTGCGTCATAAGTGTTGAAAGATATAAGTGAGTGGATGAATCATGAATGGTGATTAGACTTTTCAGCTCCACTCTGTTTTTCTCTCTGTGGATTATTTATTGTATGTTTTGTGCATGTCTTTCTTCCGAATGAATACGCACGCTATCATCCTTTCTACTACTACTACTACTACTACTACTACTACTTTTATGTCCACATGCATCTCTAATTTTCATAATTAACCCTATGTGATTTAGGATAATAAAAACAGTATAAAGTTCCATGAAATTATATTGTTCGGGTCTCTTAGTGTCATCAAGTCGGCACAATTATGCCCCATGCATCATACGGAGTAATTCATAAGGAAGAAGAAAAAGAATTATATATTTGTGATGGAATTATAGTAATATTGTTTCCTATCTTATTATGCAAAAAGAAGATGGATAATAAGCAGTTGTTCTCCCTTCAAACGAGCCATAATATTTGTATGAAATAATAAGACATCGTTTTAAAATCATTTCATAGCGAAATGTGACCGTTTTTTGAGAACAAGTTGGCATAAACTGTAACACTATCTGACTATTTTGGTTACATTTGACCATAAAATGGTCAAAAAAAAGCTCACCTTATTGTTCGGATGAAATTGATCCACCTAAAACAAGAATATGGCGATAACTAAATAGTTATAAATTCCTTATATATATAGGTGTAGATATAATGATATACGATACTCCATAGTCCATTCAGAAAGGGAATAGTAGTAGTAGTTAGTATTATATATACTAAAGGCCAAAACTGTTAAGACATAGTAAATCCTAATTGAGGCATATGAAGAGCGTAATGGGCCCCCAAGAAAGTAAAAGAAGAAATAGTCGGAATTATAATAGGCCTTACCCAGCACCTGAACTGAACTGAGTGAGTGATGATCCCATGGGCCACAGTCCACAGACTATCTGATTCAATCAGCTAATTGTTAACGGACCGACCCTGCTCTTGTTTATTTTGCCTTCATTCTTCATTTAAGCTTACATTTTTAGACCTCTCAATCTATTCAATTGGACTGTATCAGACTTTAGGTTTCACTTCAACGTACTCCCTCCATATCAGATATGTTTCTTCACTAACAAATTACCACCCAACTACTCGTCTCCTAGTATATCATTTGCGGGGTATCTATCATCTATGTATGTCTTTAATCCTTCAAATTACTCTTGTTCTTTCTTACATACGAAAGCAGCTCATTAACAGCGTAATCAAATCAAATGTTTTTTAAATATTTGACTTCATCTCACATTACAATAAAAGCTTTATTTGCACTTGCTAGTATGACTCCTTCAGGTTTGGCGCAGCGATAAACCAAATGGTTAGGACTTCGGATTAACTAGTCAGTCGTCTAGGCCACAAGACCACAAGCTTTATACACACATTCAACTACTTGATGACTGATTGCAGCTGTAAATTACCGCAAATAATGTGACTTAACAGAACCATTCCTCATACTGTACACGACCCTCTGTAGCGTGCAACAGCTGCAATTTTCGGAATGCACATTTGCAAACTCATCCCAAGTCTTATCTATCTGAATCATTTGGCCGATAGTTTTCCCTTAAAATTTACCACACTAAAAGCACAAATCAGACACAATAACTGGCCCAACTACACGATATTTTATCACTTGAAACCAGAGAAGTTGAGCACAAATTCATACACACGGAATATTACATTTAAAAAGCAATTGCATCACCCATTGACAACTCAAACAACCTCAAAGCTACTCTCACAGTCTCACCCATTCCCTACATTACTGGCTGGAACATGTCTGTCAGTTCCAAGTGCAACCAAGAATTAAGACAAACACTGTGCTGTGAATAAGAAAGAAATAAGCTACCAAAATGATCTTATATATATACACCTTGGTCTGAGTGACACAACCAGTATCAATCAAGATAATCACACACAGTAATCTGCAACTGAGACGGATCTTGATCAGGTACATAGTGCCTGATGAAAGCCCTTCTCCACCAAATCTCAAATGCCCTTTGTATGTTTGGACAATCATCTCCTTTGGTAAGAAAGCGGTCAAACCAGTTCATCAAGATGCTTTGTTGTTGGGGCAGAGGCAATGTAAGAATAGTCTGGCTAAGACCATCTTCCACCACTTTTTTGTCCACAAAACGGCATGCCCTCTTCATCCATCCAAAATCTTCATATAAAGGTTCCAACCACGTGGAAAGAAGTGCATACCGTGTTTCCTTTGGAACTAAAATATACCCTTTTCCTATGGCTATACATAGTTGAGCGGTAACCCTACTAATCTCATGCCTGTACATAGTTGGGATCTTAGAGTGAAGGAGAGCAAGCTCCTTCTGATCGGCCCACAATTTAACAAACTCATCTCCCATCTTCTTGTCAATGAGGATATCAACAATCCAGTGCATATTGTCAGCCTCCCGAGCAATCTCGGCCATTATAGCACCTCGATCTTGTTTAGTTTCGTCCATACAAGTAGCTTCAGACAAGCACAGAATGAGGGCACTGAGACACCTATGGCAAAGACCGTAGAGGGTATCCCTGGAAACGTCAATTTTGGGGCCGTAATTGGTGTTCTCAGGGACATCTTCCTTGAGCAAGCGAGAAACAAGAGACTTGATTTCCTTACGAGCTCTATCGTCCTTAGCTTGGAGGACAGCATTAAGCATTCTGAGGAAGATATCGTCAGATGTAGAAAATGTAGAAGGTTGGGTAGATACTCTGTGCAAAACATCAGCAGTGACAGGGTGATGAAGCTGAAGCTGAGTTAGACAAGAAATAACCTTTTGCTCCTCATCTTCTGACCAAGGGACAGCTTCCAAATGCTCAAGACATGATAAGATGCCAGCTTCAAACATAATGGCTGCGGAAACCTGTAACATAAGCAAAAGCATTGATACAAGAGACAAATAGCAAGCAGTGTTTGAATCTTAAAACAACATGGGAAGGAGACAGGAGACAGGAGACAAGAGTAAAAGAGAGCTTACCTTAAGCAAAGCCAAAACTTTGTTGACAGATAGAGGCATCAATTTAAGGTTGAGATCATGAGAATACATCAAAACCAAAGTCTCGACATAAACGTCGACATCATCACAATCACAAATTTCAACAGAAAGGGTAAGACCATCATCAGGGCTCAATTTCTCAGCAAAAAACCTGCTTTTATCGGCTAAAACACTCCTATGAACATCCATACAAATCTTGAACCCATCTCGACCACTAACAGTGAGCTTAACATCACCCACACCTAAACCAACCCCTAAACCGGAAGTATTTAATTTATGATGCAATCGCCGTCGATTAGTGTCGCACGAATGTTTCGACTCTCGGAGTTGTTCTTCGGACATCATCTCGAAAAGGGTAGGTCGAGAGATAATGGGAGGAGGGGAGAGAGTGAGGTGGTTGGAGTTAGAAGGTGACGAAATAGAACAAGGTGAGATTTTGTGAAGCGGAGAACAAGTGATTGAAGGGTTAGATATAAACCCTTGTTTAATCATGGTCGATACTTCCTTTGAAGACGACGCCATTGATGATTGATGATTGATGATTGATGATTGAATTGAAGAGAAAAGAAAACAATGTTGGTGGATCTGGTATTCACAACTACCACTCTCAGTCTCTCACAAATCAGACCATCACTGTATGCAGTTGGGGCTGTGGCCTGTGGGAGTCACCACTCACTATAGTCACTACTCACTTTATGTCACGCCCTCCGCCTTTTACCTCTCCAACCAAGTTGAACCAACCCGTGTTTTCCTCAATTTTAGGTCATTGTCATTAATTATTCATCAAACTCACCAAATTTTTAAGACTCTCCTACATCCTCTTTTCATTAATTTTTGAGTAATTATCAATTACTACCGTTTAAAATACACTTTTTTAAACAAAATCACGTTTTATTGGTACATACTAAAAATAGCGCGTCTGAAGAGAGACCAATTCCCCAGTGTAATGAGATTCTGTCTTTGATTAAAACATTGCATATAGAAATTATTGTAATTTAAGAATAAAATGAATTAATTTAGGACATTTATGTTGAAAAAAATAATAAAAGGGTTATTTTCACTTGTGGCTAAGGAAAAGGGGGGCTAATTGCTACATTCTAAATTTAAGGGGCTTAATTTCACAAATGAGCAAGCTTAAGAGGGATAAATACTACTTTCGCGGATTTCAGAGTGTGGTTGTGTTATTGCTTTATCGGAAATTAGAAAGGAGTCCCCAGACGCCTCACCCGGTTCTTCTCATCTTCATGTTTCGCTTTCAACGCCCTTATGTGGTTACACATGCACACTAGATACTAGTAGTATATGAGTATATCATTATTACTACTTATTCAATACACACTAATTCGGATTTTATTAATTATTTAGTTCACAATAGTTTATATCATATAGATTCAGTTTAGATTCTATAAATACAATTAATTAAAATTAATATTCTTAAATTCGGATTAGGAAATTTAAGTCCAAAGAACAAGTCCTTAGGTTGCATTTACTTCTATTAAAAAAAATTATGTGACTTAATTTTATGTGCGTACGATTAAAAATTAGGTAAATAGATAGATTATATCTTATATAACATGATTTTTCAAAATATTGAGGGGCTTTGGTAGTAGGGGAGTGATTTCTAAGGAAGGGTGGTGGCGCTTTAGGTTATTGGTGTTGTTGGTTTTGGTGGTTATGAGTTAGTTGTGTTCTTTTTGGGTGTTTAACAGTTGTAGACAGTAGACTGGCGGTCGAAGGTGACGCCAAAAGGGGGACACGTGGAGAGTTGTCCAGAAGGGAAGTGGTTAAGGTTTAGAAATATGTTGTTAAGTGTTTAATAAAATAAGATTTCAGGTATAAGTTTTAAACAAAAGGTATATTAAGTACAAATCTTAAAAACTGGTGTTAGATTAGGTATATATTACCAATTTACCCTTAAAATAATGTAAATATATAATTTCACGAAACTGAGAGGCATAAGAGATTTTCAAGTGACATATCACTACGATGCCATTCATTGTTTGTGTAATACTTTATTTGGTAAGATTAAGATTTATAAACAAATGTGTAAATTTCATTAAAACAATGAATTTGGTGTGTACACCGGTAGCTGCGAGTTAGCTCACCTCATCCCATAACATTTGCACGTAAGTAACTACGCATGTAAGTGTCTTGTGATATTCACTCTGACCCCTTCCCTCCCCTTGAATCACTCGTCTACACCCGTCCTACATGATTGCCCACTTCTTCGACCACCCTCCCCATCCACTTGAACAATCACCACCTTCGACAATCAATTTCGAAACCCTCATTGTAAAGAATCAAAAATCTTAGATTATAAAACAAAAAAATAAAAATTACTTGTGATATGTGCGGATTAAGATATACAAGTAATTGTCAAATTATTAATAAACTGGTTAGTATTTTGAGGGAGAGATAACAAATTATTAGATGTGCGGAGGTAGTATTAGTTTGTTTATGTTGATAAAGTAAGTTTTATTTCGTTATTGAAGTAAATATTGTTAGTGTTGAAAGGATTTTAATTGTTCCTTAACCGGGGTCTCTCTCCGTTATACGAACTAAATAGATAATTATAAAAATTGTCCCTAATACTCTATTTCAGTAATACAATATGTAAGTTTTAGAGAAATCTTTTAGCAAAATAGGAAAATGAAAATGATTGGGGAAGTACAATGGAATAACTTTTTTATTAAGTGGCATTTTGGTTACAGAAATTCTCATTTGTAACCGGTTAATTATTATCCACTTGGATATGAAAAGACAAACTATTTGGAATTCGCTATATTTTGTCTTATGTACCCAAGTGAAGAATTTGTCTCATTAATTAGAAGTTACGGACGGATATAGGTGACTTGTTGATTTGGCTATGTCATATTTTGACAATATCAAAAGTTAAATATTTTTTGTCACAATGAAAGAACTTTATTTGAAAAATTTCAATGCATCCCATAATTTATCGGTATGTGTCAGATTGTGATGGGTATATCCATCATAAATCATAAATTTGTAAAGAGTCAAATATTTTTCATATAAGTAGATAAGCAAGTCTAAAGATTTTATTTTACGAGCCTTATACAGTTATATAAGAATAACTCGTTGCAATTGCTATTAGAGAACCTAATAAGTAAAAGAGGGAACCTGATATATCTAGTTCCCAGTCGCTCATCCTGCTTGTCATCTTCACGTTTCGCTTTCAACGCGGTTTAGTAGTTACACATAACACATACACACAGTCTGTAGATACAAGTGGAGTATATGATTATGATTATTACTACTTATTCAATCCATAGTCTCTATTGTGGAAGACTATTATTCATCTTGAATGTTTCAAATTGTTAAATAATAATATAAAAAAAATGGGAGATAGTAACAGCAAGGGAGAAGAGAAGCTGATAGCAGTAGCTCGTCATATAGCCAAAACCTTGGGGCATTCCGATACTATGACCGATGACATTCTCAACATTTTCTCGACTTTCGACAACCGCTTTTCCCGCGAAAAACTGACAGAAGACCACCAGCAGTACCAAAATAATAAGATAAATATGTCGGAGTCAGGATCTAGCAACCCCCAGCAGCACGGGCACGGGCACGGGCAGGCTGCTACTCTGGAAGACCGGTTGTCCTCCCTTGAGCAGCAGATCTCAGTTTGTCTGTCGATTGAGCGTCCAATTTGGTTTGACTCAAGGGAGTCGTCCTCGTTTATGGAGTCCGTTGACGAACTGATCTCGACAATGAGATACTACACACCCATCGCACAAGACAACAAGTCTGTCTCAGGCATGCTTGACCGAGCTGATGATCTCCTCCAGGTCGCCCTCTTTCGCCTTCAGGAGGAGTTCCGTACTCTCATCCTCCGCGGCGCCCAATCCTTCGACTTGACTACTACTAATAATAATAAATCACTTGAAGACTCCGACGACTCCTCCGATGACGATGACTATTCCAACAACAACAACAACAACAACGACAACGACATTCCCGTGGCCCATCCTGTCACCGATTTCAATATCATAATCGACTCCCTTCCTTCCTCCACCATCAACGACCTTCACCAGATCGTCAAGCGTATGGTCGCCGCCGATTACGCTCGCGAGTGCTCCCACGTCTACAGCGCCTGCCGGAGGGATTTTCTCGACGAGTCTCTCTCCAGATTAGGATTACACAAATTCAGCACCGACGAAGTCCAGAAGCTTCCCTGTCCCGAGCTTGATGATGAGATTGACCGTTGGTGTAAGTCCGCTCTTCTTTCTCTACGGATTCTTTTTCCTTCCGAAAGACGCTTATGCGATCGCGTCTTCTTCGGTTTTGAGCCTACTGCCGACTTCTCCTTCATGGAGGTCTGCCGCGGATCCGCCATTCAACTCTTGAATTTCGCTGACGCCGTCGCCATTTCCAGCAGATCTCCTGAGCGATTGTTTAAGGTGCTTGATGTCTACGAGACTTTGCGAGACTTGATGCCTGACTTCGACCTATTTTCTGATCAACACTGTCGTTTCTTGAGGAATCAAGCCATCACCATCTGGAAGAGGGTCGGCGAGGCTATCCGCAGGATTTTTATGGAGTTGGAGAATTTGATTCAGCGTGATCCCGTCAAAGTACCTGTCCCTGGTGGCGCTCTTCATCCTATTACCAGATATGTAATCAACTACCTCAAAGCTGCTTGTAAGACTCGCCATACGTTGGAGCAGGTCTTTGAGGAGGATAGGGACAGGGATCGCGGAATGTTAATGTCTGGCACCAGCTCTCTCTCTGCCCAATTAGGCTGGATTATGCAGCTGCTCGACACCAATTTGGAAGCCAAGTCCAAGATTTATAGGGATATCCCCCTCAGCTCCATCTTTATGATGAATAATGGAAGGTACATTCTTCAGAAGGCCGAGGATTGTGAGCTAGGGATGTTGTTAGGGGAGGATTGGATCAGGAAATATACCATCAAAGTCAGGCAATTCCATGTCAGTTATCAGAGGAGCACTTGGAACAAGGTCGTTGCTATTTTGAAGGCCGAAACCGCTGCTCCTACTCTCGGGGGACCCAATGCTAGGCCCTTCAAGGAGAGGTTCAGGCTCTTCAATTCTCACTTTGAGGAGGTACTCAGGGTGCAGTCTGCCTGGGTCGTCTTTGATGACCATTTGAGGGATGAGTTGAAGAATTCTGTCACCGCGACTTTGTTGACGCCTTACAGGAACTTCATTGGGAGGTTTCAGAACTCTCCTGAAGCAGGGAGGAACCCTGAGAAGCACATCAAGTACAGTGTCGAGGATGTTGAAGCTCGGATTAACACTGAGCTCTTTCTAGGAAATGGTGCCGGGAGAAGATAACAAAAAAACCACTGCTACTGCTTTCCCGGATCACTGAAAACTACTTCACCTTGTCTATGTTGTTTAGGTCGCTATATCTATGTATCTACCAATGATGTTAAGACGGTAACTGGAGGTCTATTTCAAAACCTTTTTGCATTTGTTGTGGTTTTTTCTACGTGGGACTGTAATTTGGCATCTCTATTACAAACTGTGTCGTTGTGTGCACTCCGATTTATTTCTTGGATTGTGTCCTTGAGTTGATCTGTCGCAGGTGAATGGTCTGGGCTCATTTTAGCACAGGTTACAACCAACTTTTGCGTATAATCACTCCTTTGAACCGGAGTTGAAACGAATGCCTTATCCTCGCGATCATTGCAAGCGAAATGAGCTTCAGAAACATAAATGAGAATGCTTTATCTTCCATCTGAATGTAAAAGCAAAAGTAATCAATTCAGAATTCAGTTTTCAGCAAGTCTGGACTCTGGAATTATTTCATCTTTCTCTATGTAATCTACAGATTTCCTGTCTGCAGGGTGAAAGTTAAGTCAGTTTTCAGCAAAAGTGTAATACCACCTGTTTGCAAACCTAATCTTATCGTTGTGGTTGCATTTATCATCTGCAGAGTTAGCATCTTAGCTTGCTTCTGTTCTGATATTGAAGTGTGTCTCATAAATTTGCCTGCTGTTGAGAAAGTGCAGTTGCTAGAAAAGCTTAACAGGAGCTCTGCTTACCGCATCCATGCTAATAGTACCAACCAGAACTCTGGGCGACTGGGCCAAACTACAAGTCTTCGGCAAATTCAGTCATCAACAAGCTTCTTATTAGAGGTATCTCTTAATTATTTTCACCTTCAAATGAAGTGTTGCAGAACTCATGTTTGCATGCTGTTCTCTTATGTAGCATAAATTAGTACTCCCTCCGTCCCAATTATTTGTCCGCATACCCCTTACAAAAAAGGCAAACATCAATCAGAGGCAGTAATAAAATATACTCCCTCCGTCTTGCTCATTTGTTTAACTTTTTCATTTATGGGTCTCATTCATTTGTTTACCTTTTTATATTTGGCATGCTTCCAATGATTAATTTGATCAATGAATTTCATTATATATTCATACCCACTTGTCAATTGTCATCCAATAGCACTACCCACCAGTGGTCTTCGTCCCTCTTCTTGGTCTTCGTGCCAAAAGCAAAGGTAAACAAATGACCGGGACGGAGGGAGTATGTCACAACTTCATTACATGCCCTTGGAAAATATCCAAAAAAATTTAGGCAATTTTGCTATGGTGACCCCGTGATTCGTGAAAGTATGCAAAGCACAGTTTCGCCCTTGTGGAACCAATATATGTGATTCTGTCAAAATGGGTTATGGTCTTCATTACCCAATCCTAGTCACCCAAGGACTACTTAGAATGTGCATCCGTTAGGATGTTTCACCTAGTTTCTATAGATTCTAACAATATGCTCTTATTTATCGTTTGTTTTCACCCCATAGGCTTCTTCACACCTATCTAACTATTTTCCATAGATTATAACACTGTGCCATGTACAATGTCCTCTCGAGACATTCAATTTCGGGAATACTGTGCCAAAATGCATTAAGATTGTCAACACAAATATGTTATCTTGAGCTCCCTTGAAGAGCTTTAATTATAGTACAGTTCTCAATTTTCAACATTATCTTATGCTTGGTGTGATGTACACCATATGATGATAGAATGCTTTTCAAAAGGTTGAAATGATTCCAAAACACTGCCCTCAAATTCAGTTGTTTAGGACTATCCTATGTGATGTTTCTATGCGGAAATTTCCGGCCATGACTTGTATTTGATCCATTAACCTATGTGAAGATATCACGTGTAGGTCTCCCACATCGGAGAAATAGCACAAACGGTTTTCTGAGTCTCGGTGTTGTAATCAGTTGAGGCACTAGTTAACATCATCATTAATTGTTATGTTGCATTTCTTTTGGCATGTTTCTCATCATTGCTCAAATATGTTTCATAACTTCAATGTATGCCCTAAGGAAGCTTTGAAACAATTTTCAAGTGATTCTACAATGGTAACCCGGGAAAGTCTTTAACTCTATATGACATGACTTATACTCTTTCCATCCTACTTTTCTTGTTCTACCTTCCATTGTGGGAAGGATAAGCATTCTATCATCATAATCTTCAGAGTTGGTCATTATGGATCCCCCAATCACGGGCCTTTGTGTCGGAGTTCAGGGTTTAGTTGAGGGTCACTTTAACTAGGTATCCAGTGGAGAGTTTATGAGGTTTGTGTTCTACTATCTGATCTGTGTAGCTTAAAACTGTCTCTATATCTTGAGCAGCAAATATTGTCGATCCTACTCCACTTTTATCTTCTGAAAGTGTACTGCCTATTTACAAACTTAATCTTATTGTTTGTGTTTGCACAATTTTTTTTTTTTTTTTTTTTTTGTTTTTTTTATAGGGTGGCCACAAGGGCACAAATTTAAGAGGGTGGTCATAAGGGCACAAATTTTGAAGTGGTGGCTAAGTAGTAAGTAGGGTAGCCAAGTTTAAAGGGTTGGTCATTTAAGTGACCAAGTTTGTAAGGGGTGGCCAAAAAAGGTTGATCATTTGATCGTTTTGGGATGGTTTGATGCAATTCTTAGAAGGTAGTGGGTGGTGGGTGGTTGCAGCGGAAGAGGATCAACTCTTAAGGCGTTAGCCTTTATCAAGAACACGAGGCTCTGATACCATATTTAGGTTTATAGAGAAAAGTTTTATTAGAATTGCATTAATCGTAATGTGAACAAGGGTACATATATATAGTGATGTACAAGACAATAGCAACTAACCTAATGCCTATGTAGCCGTGAGATTAGCTACCAAATATTGACAAAGTGATCCTAGAATAATTACAAGATAATTATGGAAGATAATGTGTCTAATATTAAAGCTATAATATTTACATAACTAAAATATAATATAAAGAAAGAATATTTCTAATAGTATGTACTCCCTCCAAGTAACCATGTTGTTCCCTCTTTCTATTTTGAGCTAAGTGTGGTGATATTCCCTCTTTCTTTATTTGTGAGTAGTTGCGTGATTCAAATTTCTTTGAACGTGGGGTAGTGTGTTTTGTGTGGTCCAAATTAATTTTCTTAATCCTTATGTCCAAAAGAAAATGGAATAACATACATAGTAGTTAATTGGAGGGAGTATAAAGTAAGAAGAACTATGGATCCATAGACCATATCGATGCCACTATGCTATGCCAACAATAGTCAAAGAGTACAAGGGATTGAGCAAACACAGTTACCTAGTCTTCAAAATGCGATAGGCCCAGTGTCTATATATTAGTAAGTAAGATGCCAGTAATACCAATATGAGGGCATATAATATGAAAGATACTTGTGTCCTCTGCGAGGACGATTCTCTTTACACCTAAGAAATGAGGACCAAAACAAAATTTTATGATAGCTTAGGTGTAAGGAGGAACATACTCAAGGAAAACACCCAAAAATTTTTCATATAGTACACTACTTCTATTAAAGAGCTCACCTAAATTTGTTGATAAGTGCTAGAATTTTTTTATTATAATTTTAAATGAGAAATTACTTCAATATTCAAAGATGTCTTTAAATATACTATGCCTTCATTTTCTGTAAATATATCATGCCTCTCTCATTTACGCGATAAATGCCACATTTCCATATTCCCTTTGCATAAAAGTTATTGCATTTGGGAAGCTCGGAAAGTATTAGAATTAGGAATGAGGAGGCGGATTGGAGACGGGCTGAGCACCCGTGTGTGGAATGATGCGTGGATTCCGGGGACACAAACCAAAAAAAAATATCACCGAGAGGAAACCACGGGGAGGATTTTCTACGTTCTTTTCGCAAGATAGCTCATAATGTTGCCCGCAAGATCCCTCACAATCGTTCGAGACCAATCTTCTGCGTGGCTCCATCAAATATATTTGGTGATCTAGTTTCGCTTTATTATGTAGTCTTATGTTTAATTAATGGTAGATGTAATTCTAATTATGGCTTGATAGCTTTTTTAGCAATTAGTTACTTTACTATATCTTGTAACAGTATAGCTCATAATGTTGCATGTAAGGCGGTGTAAGCTATTCTTATCCTCTTGTATATTAGAATGAAAAATTGAAGGTTGCGGAGGGAGGAGCGAGTTGGTGACCCTTTTAAAGGAACACAAATTCTTATTTAAGACGGAGGTATCCGTCTTAAGCTTAAGACGGATATCATATTCTCTCACAAAATACCCATCAAGGGTGAGTGGAGAGCACATGGGGGGTGCCCACCTTGTCCCCTCTACCCATTTCCTCTCACAAAATACCCGTTGCAAGATCCGACCCGTCTTAAGCAAGACCTATTGTTAAAGGAATACTAATCCGTACGCTAACAAGTTGTATTGGCTAATGCAAATATGCAATAGTATGTAGTCAAGTTAATGACCATAATGATCATATTTAATCCGTATAATATGATGATGTTTGGATACCAAAATCAGCACGACCAATGAGTAACAAGAGAATGATAAGACAACATACAACAACCTTATACGAAGTACTTAATTACATGGTTGTCTCTGATTCATGTAAATCAGTTGGGCCATGCAATGCAATACAATACAGTATATAGCAACAATCAAGTTGGTCCGATGATATGTATATTATTAGGTGAAACAAGGCCCAATTAAGTGGAGCAATAGAGGCCTCACAATAACATAAATATCATCTCATTATCATCATCGTAATCGTAATCGTAATCGTAATCATAATCATACACTTGTGGATTGTGGTTCACATACACACAATAATAATAATAACAACAATGGGAAATGGGAATAGCAACATACTAAAATGGCGGCTTCTATATGTTTGAAACCCCCAAGTTATAGTTATAAGAATGTTAAGCCACAAATATACTCTTACAAGACAACTGGGAATAATATTAGTAATAATGTAGTAAAGGGAGAAGTGAAGCCAATCATCCAGAGTGGAAACCCTCCCACCTTTGTTTCTGTTCCTAACCGTCGCCTTATTGCCGGTGTGTTCACTTGTATATATATACCATAACATCTTATTATTATTGTATCGTATCTTATCTTATCTTATCTTATCATATCTAATACAGAGTACATACATACATGAGTAGTTTGATATGTGTAAATTAGTAAATATGTAAATATGTAAATATGTAGTGGGGGATTTGCATGGAGATCTATCAAAGGCGAGATGGGCTCTGAACATGGCTGGAGTCTTGAGTAGTGATGGTCGAAACATATGGACTGGTGGTCACACGGTATTTAATTCTATCGTCTTTTATTCTCATGATTACAATCTTCATTCTGAATATATTACATATTTACATACATACATACTTAGGTTGTTATCCAGGTAGGGGATATACTGGATCGCGGACAGGATGAAATAGCTATCTTGTCATTGTTGAGATGTTTGGATATGCAGGCCAGACCCCAAGGTGGAGCTGTCTTCCAGGTACCCCTCCCCCATCCTTTCTCAACCTTAGCTTGCCTTTTAATCTCTAACTAGCTTATTACCGCCCCCCTTGAAATAAATAGGTTAACGGAAATCACGAAACTATCAACATTGAACGTGATTTTAGATATGTTCACTCTGGGGGGTTTGATGAGTGCGCCGACTTTCTCGAATACTTGGGTGAGTGCGATCACAATTGGGAACAGGCTTTTCTCACCTGGATTCATGTCTCTCCTAAGTGGAAGGAAGACCGCACTAATTCCCGTAACTACTGGGGTCCTTGGAATCTAGTCAAGGTACTCTACCTAGCTCCACCATCATTGCCATTGGAAACCCCGTTGTGCTGTATTTCTTTGTCCTAATCTGGAACAACCATGTATTAGGACAGAGGCAAAGAGGAGTCATCGCGCGTTCACTACTTTTTCAACCTGGAGGTCCGCTTGCTCGTGAATTAGCTCGACATCCCATTGTTCTTAAACTTGATGATTGGGTCTTTTGCCATGGTGGACTTCTTCCTCATCACGGTACTCTACTCTACTCTACTCTACTCTACTTACCCCGCATGCATGAAATAAATACATACATTCATACTTTTCTTGTGTTGCTTACTGAAATGCCCACAATATTCAATAATCAATATGCCTAACAGACTTATGGTTGTTCAGTCGGTTATGGAATAGAAAGGATGAACAATCAGGTATCTTGTTGGATGAGGGGTGAAAATGAGAATGAGGCTACAGCTCCCATCCCTTTCACTGCCACACGCGGATACGATAGTGTTGTCTGGAATCGCTTATACTCGAGAGATATTTCAGACCTCCAAGACTATCAAATTAACCAGGCAAGCAGTCCTTTGAAAACTGATTAATATTATGTTATTATATGGGACTCCCAACAAACTCCATTCTGCGTCTCAGATTCATACAATCCTTGGGGAAACCCTGCAAGCGATAGGTGCCAAGGCGATGGTAGTGGGCCATACTCCTCAGACTCAAGGGGTGAACTGGTATGTCTTACCATCCATGTTTCGTCTTTGAGATCACTTCACTTTTGATAAACTTGATACATTTTGTTTACTCATGCAGTGAGTATAACTGTAGCATATGGCGCATTGATGTCGGAATGTCCAGTGGAGTTCTGGATTCTCGGCCTGAGGTATGTTATCTGATTGTTATGAGTATATTTCTTATCATGCTATCCTGTCCATTTCTCTTGCACGTGTTCTTAACATTCAATGCATGATGCAAATTATCCCGGCCCCAGGTTTTGGAAATATTGGACAACAAACCAAGAGCAATTAGAGGAAAAGGCAACACTGCTACTGAACTGCAAGTCCTTAGTTATATGTAGAAGCTGCCCCATGTCACTAGGTTCCACATTTTCCGTCACAACTCACAAGTAACTCATCATTTTACACAAGTACTTCCTGGATAGCTCCGACATTAATACTCTTACTTCAGTACAATGCGTACAAGAAAGTAGAGGTGGTGTCTGCTCAGTGTAATTTGTAGTTGTGTAGGATAATTAGGTTACCTTGTCGAGTTGGTAGCAACTTTATAACTTGGATAAGCTTGTATCTGAGCGGCTGAGCCATTGTACTGGTACCGTCTCTTCTAGGTTCCTTCTTTTTTCCCCATTGAAAATTTCGCCGAACAGTTTAGCGCACACTTGCAGTGAACCATGTAAGTGTGACATGACTAGTTGCACATCTGGTTCTTTGCGTTTGAATTTCCAGCAGGAATCCGAAGTTGAGATACGAGTCCACTGCAGAATGACAGACAGGTTAGAGCAGCGCTACTAGTTGGTTGTCCGACTTCCATCTTCCATGAATCTTGTTTACTGAAAAAGTTGATGCAAGTTCAAATTAATATAATGCAGAAGCCATGTTACAGTTTATATAATGTCACCATATTTTGGCCCTGACCAGTTTACACATTGAACCGATCCCTTGTTTCACTAAGCAGAACTCCATGCTTTGTGATAAATCATTCATCATTTAAATTGTAGCCCAAAGTGTAATATGTGTAACTTAGGCGTTAACAACTCATAGTACTCTTTAGACAACGCTAGTCAATCGTCTTAGAATGATTTAATCAAATTTGTACGATAATTTGCGTATATACTCACTATTCGATTCATCTCAAGTTTGAATTCCATGGGTTTTTCTATTCGCTTATCAGAAGACATGCCCCCACACGGCCATACTAGTCTGTAAGGAATAAATGGTAATATTGTGATAGTCTTAGAATAATGATGGCATATTCCTTAGATAATCTTCAACAATCATTATTGGTGACAGCATGAATTTGTTGGATACAGATTTTTGCCTGTCATTGTATGAATCGCCATAAACTATGCACTATTATAAAATTTGGTAAACTAATAGGAAAACTCAGCATCACCGGCCATCGAAATCCTTTCGAGATCGTTCGAAGAACTAGATGTGCAAACTGGGACTCGTATTAAGCTAAAACGTTCCCACCCTTCCATTGTTGATACACATTACTTCGTTAAAGGAAGAAAAAACGCTCCAAGTCAGCACTAACTGCCTGCACCTTTGTTGACAGGATAATATCAAAGGCAAAAATATAATACACTTCAGTCTGCAAGGAAACCACAGGCTGAATAGTTAGTTGGCAATGGCATCTCATCATGAAGTATGCAGTCTACAAGAAGCCAAACCTCCCTTGGCAATCGCCTTTCCGAACATGTCACACAAAGTTGTCGCTCTCCCTATCATCTTTGTCCGCTCTTCACTCCTGGGGTTCTTGATAGTCATTACAACTTCACCCATTTCCTTCCTTGTAGCAAAATTCTCAGTTCTCCGATAGTTCTTTATAACTCTTCCTCCTATCCTCAATTCATTCACTATTAACTTACTGTTGGGCATCTGATCCCAAAGAATAGGACAAGTTAGCATTGGAACTCCAGCATAAATACCTTCACAAGTGACAAGTAAAATTCCAGCCACTAGGTGTCCAAAATCCTCCAATCGCAAGATGGCGCAGTACCTTCAGTTGCTCGCACCAAGACACCACATAACCATTTTCCCCCACCACATCCTTGAAGAGGGTAGTATCCCCACGCGTAACCCACAAGAATTGGATTCCGCATTCCTTAATCCCCACTATTTCATTCATTTGAGCATTTGAAACTGACAAAAAATTCCCTGTGAAATATGCAGATTTTGGTTGGAAGTAGCCGTGATCTCTACACATGTCATCATTCAATTGGAGGTTGAATATAGTATCATCGCGCAAATGGTATTAATATACTGACACTGAGCTTTGTTGACAAGAGTGAACGTTTCAAGGCACCAACTTTTCACCAGCTCCATTGAAAAATGTTGTCAAGTCGCTGTGGTCGTCGACGGAAGTTCTGGTACATTATATACTATCCCGTTTCCTTTAGCCAAGTCCATCCGACAACCAAACTAGGCTTTAAAATGATTTCTAGTCAGCTAAACACATAAAAATAACAATAACTACAAAATCAATGGTTATTACCATTTTCAACGGAGCCAAAAATTTACTACTTTATGGATAAAACATTTGACACACATATCACTCCAAAGGCACAGCAATTAGCAAATGAAGCATTGTGTTCATTGTTTGATCCACCATATCCCTGATAAAACTAATCACTTATTCAAACTTAACAAATAGATTTGTCAAAGAAATTGCGATTAACGACCCAACGCGGGCCACAAATGATGCTATGATAGTACGATGATAGCAAATTCAAAGAGATGGATTTATAGGAGAGGCTAGAGGTGCGACATCAAGAGGGAAATGACCGTGTTGGCGCAGTAAGTCAAAGTTGTACAAAATTGTGGACACTGAAGCGGACATGGGAAAAACGAGACCACGAGAATATTCTTGTGATCCCCTGTTAAATTTCATAATCGGGCCTGGGTCCAACCCGTACGGAGGAGAGAGAGTCCACTTTATAAACCGAAGGAGGTTCCACTCTAAAACCAATTGGCAATAGAGGGAGTAGCCCATTGCCTTATAAGGTGGTAAACTCTCTCCTCTTTTATCAATGTGGGATTACACTCACATGTGGGAAATCGAGTTTCTTCACACTCCCCCTCACATGTGAGCCCACTTTAAATCAGACTGGGGGGCTTTCTGGCCTCTCTTCCAGCTGTCAAGCAAACCGTGTTATTCTTCAACGGTTGCGATTTCTTGGCCCAGTTTTTTTACTTTTTCTTTTATGCCCAGGTCTTTTTACCATGGGCTCTGATACCATGTTAAATTTCATAATCGGGCCTGGGTCCAACCCGTACGGAGGAGAGAGAGTCCACTTTATAAACCGAAGGAGGTTCCACTCTAAAACCAATTGGCAATAGAGGGAGTAGCCCATTGCCTTATAAGGTGGTAAACTCTCTCCTCTTTTATCAATGTGGGATTACACTCACATGTGGGAAATCGAGTTTCTTCACATCCCCATAGCTGATGACTCAATACAAATAGGTGTCGATGATGGTGGTAGCATGTGGGTTGAGTTGGTAAAAAAGGCGGTCAAAGGGTCCCTCGAGCTTGGTCAAAGTGACCTTATTGAAGCCTTCAATGTCATTGGTTCGACCAATCTCGGAAGGGACTACTTGGCGGGGGTAGTATATTGGATGTTATTTCATCTGTTAGTGGAATGTCTTATGTGTTGTTTCTAGGGTTTATTCTGCTATATGATCAATATAATCTTCTTCTTTTCTTTTTGCACCAGAAATAAGGTAGTGAATTTAGACCATATAAAACACACTACCTCAACTGCTATTGAATTTGGACCACGAAAAATTAACAAAATAAAGGAATAGGGAAGCTATGTTAACTAATCCATGGACATGTGCCCAAATAAATGAAGTTAGACACGCCTTTATAGGTGTCTGGCACGTTTAAAGGCATGTCCCGCGAGGGTCAGTCTCCTATACAATGAACACTAATGGTTGATTCAAAGGAGTGTCCGTGCTTCCTATGTCATAGTTATGGAATATTGCGCAATCATACTGTACATGTGTTGAGTAGAGTATTTTACTCCATTCATGTTGTGGAATATAGAATTAGCAAAGTTGACACGAGAAAGAATCAAGAACCCTCGTCCAGAGGTTACGGGCAGCTTGCGTTAGTACATGTTGAATTGTTGATAGCTATATTTAAGATATTATTGTGGAACCGACTAAACTGTGTCGAGCTACTCATTTTTGCGTGCTTGCCTCTCAAGTTTAGCTTTTTCAACATGGCTACAAAGCCAACACTAAGGGGTCATTTGGTTCACAGCGGAAAATTGCAATGACCAAGAAGTTCTAATTGCTATGCTATTCTAATTCATGTGAACTTGAAAAAATTGTTTGGTTACATGTGAAAACTAAAATTTCAGAATAAGTTGCACTTACCAAGGGGCGCTAGATAAACAAATTCCTTTACTGTGGAGGAGTTAGAGTACTTACGAAGTTCCAATTCATGTGTACTGGGGCGGTCAAACTAGTTATTTTTACAATTCATGTGTTTTTTACGGGCAACCAAACAAGTCCTAAATTCTACCCAAACTTTCCGAGATCATTATGCACGGTTGGATTTAGCGTAGATATAACTCAGTAACTACTAAGTTTTGTCCTATCATAAATGTCAATTCAAAGTATGTCGGAATAGTTTCAGACATACTCCTCCTTAGTGATCATGTGATTCCACCAACAAAAGCCAACAAGTCTGAGATAACCGATGTTACACTTGAAAATGATCTATTAACAAATAAAAAAATAAAAAAAAAGTTGTAAGCCCCGCAATCTCTGTAACATTTTATGCATTTATCATGGTTCCAAGCTTTCTACGGAGTAATACATCTTTTGTACAAAAACCCAACATGAAAGACTTGTGTAAGACAGATGCTAAAAAAGTAGGTGAACCAATTTCAAATAAGGGACGTTAAGGAGTTTTACATTCACCAAGCAACGCAACTACACTAAAGCAGTAGTAACTACATCAACAGGCGCACACATGAACGAAGTTTAAGAAGCAAACGGCAGACTAATTATGTAAGAGAAGTTCACCACAATTAAAAGCCCTTCCACAAGTCCGAAGGCATTCCATTGTGTAGGCTTCACAATTTCATTACCAAAGTATTAGTCTTTATCTCCGTTATTCCCTCCCCCAACCCCAATATTACTTGATAAAATGCCATACTAAGAGGCTTGTGGATGACATTGAGAGCACAGACCAAACAAGAATCGAACTACCAGCAATTCATATATACTAAACTAATCCGAATAAACAGACTTAACACAGTGCTCAAGCTAACATCCATTCCTAAGCACACTCAGAACTAAGCTTGCGACTAAGCTTGCATTAAATCCTGGCATATCATCTAACAAGCCTGCAAAAAATCTTATCTCAAACACCAAAACTAAACATAGAATACACTGGCATATTTGCTAAAACACAACAAAAAAAGAGCAGCCAGCACTCACCTGAATATTTCAACCTACCAGCATTTTTGTGATTTATCCACTTGCCTCTATAAAAGAGAGTCACACAATTCATCAATCCCAACCCTAATGATGAAAACCCTAAGTAAACAGCTAAGGAGTAAAGGGGTATTGATCCAAGAAGGTGGCCCAACCTACCTCTTTATCTCCTTTTGTGAACAAACCCTCTGCGGGAGTACAATAAAATTCCTCATGAAAACATTTTCTAGTACAATGTTATCGGAGTCTTAGTATGGGCGAGAACGATTTCCACCATAAGAATGCCTATCTGGACCACCTCCATCTCTGTTGTCTCTACGACGATCGCCACCTCCATAACCACCTCGCCCACCGCCTCTGTAAAGTAATGAATCAAGATACCACTCAGCCATATGAAGAAAGTGGAAGTAACACATTATAAACTTCAGATAATTAACAAATCAAGGATCACTACTTAGACCAGGCACTTGCAAAGACACGTCCATATCAAATATATAGATTCACAATGGCATACAAAAGGGCTCTGTTAAGATAATGTCCCTTTAATATCAAACCATACCGAAATTGTGAATCAAAATCAATGAGGCATCCAGCAGAAAGCTAAAAAGGTAAAATACTAACTCAAGCAATAAAATGGAGCAAAATTCATGGTAAACACATAATTAGTCTCCAGCACAAACACCTATAGGCCATAACCCTCACCAACCATTACATCAGGCATATGCAAAAGCATACAGCCTCCTCCCTCAACCCTAAGTCCCTATAAGTTTGTAAGTAAAAGAACAAGCTGATAGGAAAACCATAATTAATTCTTATAAGACTCCAAAAGAATAGAGAATCAGTTCTAGTACCGATTGCCAGATGATGGTGGCTTTGGCGCAGACTTCGCCGCCATTGTAACACTGATCTTATATCCTCGCAAATCATGACCTACGCAAAATAATAAAATCAACAGATATCAAAACAAACAACATACGTGAGATACTAAGAGACTTACCTTCAAAAAAGCCACCAGCAGCATGAGCTGCTGACGGGTCCTCATAGGTCAACACGCCATCACCCTTGTTCTTCCCATTATCATCAGTGTAAAGCTTTATGCTATATGGCCACTGATCCTTGTAACCTCTCTTTTGTTTGATTCTTGCAACCTGAACAAAAGGAAATACGTCAACCAGAAGCACTAATATAAGCCTAAATGCATCTGGTTCCATATATATTTCTTCACAGTCTAATCTTAAGTATACTCAACCAAAGCTTATATTGATCGTCTGCTATTTTACAGCTATATAAAGTCACGGCCAATTTTGTTTCAGACAATTATGATACGGAGCTAAGGAATAAAGTAAAGAGACTCTATCGACCAGCTGTAATGAATACAAAAAAAAACTATATTACAAAAAAAACACGGAAACAAAGTTGCAAAATAATATCAGCAAAAAAACCAATTTCCTCACAAGGCCACAGCCATTGCAAAGTGCATCATGCAAATACATCTTGTTCTCACAACTCACAAGAACAGATATCTATACGTAACATTAACAACAGTTTTGCAGATAACACTCACATAACAGCCTTTTTTGCATAACATGATAATAAAAAAAAAAGATGTTTAGGAGCAAAGGCACAACTTTAAGTAATGTTACTTATCCTTGTTGTACACGATATTACATACTCCCTCCTACTCACTCATTTTTTTTCCCTCTTTCCTTATTGGTTAAGTCAGATTTTCTTCCCTCTTTCCCTTTTTGGATGTGGGGTTGTGTGTTTTGTGTGGTCCAAATTCAGTTCCTTAATTCTTGTGCAAAAATGAAAGGGGAAGAAATGAGTGAATAGGAGAGAGTATAAGTTATTGGCGGAATGACATTTCTGCACGCAGGGTTCATATTTACAATCTCCATAAGGTTGACATTTATATAGAACCAATTAGAAAAGAGAGTATTTTAACGTATACTCCGTAATTTGTAAAGAGTGGTGTATAACTTGGTACAGATTTTTCTTTTGAACAATAATTAGTTTATACACTAAATCCTAAATATATGTTTTTTATCTGTATAATAATCAAAATATGAAACGCTTGAAATGAAGAAATGGGGGCGCATGGCAATACCGCATCCACCATTGAGTAATGGGAGGCATTGCACCCTGCCACCTTGTGCACTCAGGGGTTCTAGGATGAAATGGCACGAGGAACACTGGAGTGGCAAAAGGGCTGTCGCAACCAGGCAGTTAGAGCAATTGCAATGGGGAGTTTTTAGCATTGGGTTTGTAAATAGAAACTCCAAAAAAAGTTTGTCCCATAGCATGAAACAGCTCGTTTTTCAAAGAACAAACTCGATTTGAAAAAAAAGAATTGAGTTTTAGAAAAAAAAAACAAGGAAAATTGGACATACCGGAATTGCCAAATACAACGAACGTATCAACTACTCCCTAAAGTGAGAATCAAACGCTACATCTCAATAGTGAGGCCTACATACAATTAATTTTTCCATATACAATTTCCAATTTCAACAATTCAACGTCTATTTTTCTTTTTGTTATCATGTTTCCATGTTTATAATGTTCCACATTCTCTACTATTGCTAACGTCTAATTTTCAAAATTTAAGCTGCTAATTTTTATTTGTATGTTTCAAAGAGATCCATGGCCTCGCTTAGTAGCTTATTTTTATCATGTTTTATTGTCATATTTTTCAATATACAAAACTAACCGTTATAAAACTAGCCACTATTAAACTAGTCGTCGTTAAACTAGCCTATTTATTTGTCAGACTAAAATATAGTTTTGCTCACAATTCTCAATTCTTCTCTCATATCTCTTACTATATAACATTTTTCTCTATAATACTACAATATGTCTTTACTTGATAACACTAATGATGATAATTTAGAAGAAATTAACATTGCATTTGTAACTAATGAGCTAAATGACGATATGGACGATCAAATATTTGACTAAAATATAGTTTTGCTCAGAGTTCTCATTTCTTTTCTCTCATATCTCTTACTATATACTTCCTCCGTTCCATAGAATAGTTTACGTTTGCTTTTTGCACAAATATTAAGAATGGGTGAAAACAAGTGGGGTACCTACTTTTACATATGTTAGTTTACCAAATTGCCCTCTTATAAAAGAATTGGGTCTTTTATGAGGGGGTCATTAACAAGGATAGTATGGTAAATTAACATGATTATTGATGTCCATAAAAAGAAACGTAAAGAACTAAGTGGAACGGCCTAAAATGGAATACGTAAACTATTCTATGGAACGGAGGAAGTAACATTTTTCTCTATAATACTACAATAGAGCATGCCCAGTTGCATGGCAAGAGAAATTTACCCGTGGTGATCATAGAGTTCCTATGCTTAAATCAGTTGCTTCATATGATTTATGGATATGGCATGTATCGTGTTTAGTTGGGAGAAAGGATGTGTAACGAGCATTTGGAAGCTTTACAAGCTCGTTGCGCATGGAGCAAGATTTTGGGACAGGGGGAGTTTTAAGGAATATCATGTACGCTTGGAATATAATGCACAACATGATTGTCGAAGATGAAGGGGGTCAAATTACAAACTTTAATCCGGATACTAATGAGAGTCCTTCCATTACTACGCTTCAAAGACGTGCGGAGGTTTGTGATTGTGGCATATTTGACAACGGTTGGGATGGATAGTTGAGATAAATTAATTAGATTTCAAATATTTGTTAATTTTGTTTGTGTTATGTCATCTTAGATTTCTATTTTTTTGGTTAATTTTTAAGATACGCTTTTAAAATTCTAACTTTCTTTTTTAATCATGTAACCTTTTTAAAATTTACTTTTCTATTAAAGTATGACTACTTTAAATTAAAAAATGGGTGCAAATGCGGCATAAAGTGAAATATTGAAAAAATCTAATAATAAAGTTAGTGTAAAATAAAGAAATACTCAAATGATATCTATAGGTTTTAAAATAAACAAGAAAACAATAAATTATATATAAAATGTTGACTAATATTGATAATTAAATGGAAAATATTAATTAATTAATTGTGGGTATCATTGAAGAACTTTATTTAAAGTTCTTCCATTATGATAAAAAGTTCTTAATTCTTGCGATCGTTAAAATATGACATGGCTACACTGGACTTGCTCTAAGTGGGAGTCGCCGCGTACTCTAAACACACCATACTTGCAAACAAATGTATATTTTCGTATTCATATTTTTTTGAACAATGAAATTTCCGGATTTTAAAGACTTAAAAGTCGGGCATAATGGGACAGCAAAAGAGAATGATAAAAGAACTGCTAAGAAAAAATATTGAAAATGCTAAGTATGCCTAGTTGAGTGTGGCTTCCTGCAAAAGGAACATCGCTAAGGCACACTGAGGTATCGTGATTAGTACCTACGAGGTCTTTCTGCGTCTTTTAAAACTAATGCCGAAGATTGCACGGAGACATCTATTCAAATAAAACCAAAATACTACTCCATATTATCCATCCCCCTCCATCAATCAAGTTAATTGTTAAGATAACACGAGCACTGAAGACCATAACTTTTTACGCCCCTCTCAATCCTACACACCAAACTAAAATCAACTCTTGCCAATTTCAGATCTTAATTCTGGCTATACATGGGAGTTTGAGACAATAAGTGGATATACAACAATTACTTAAAAGCAACTCGATCAACAAACATAGATCATCAAGTAGAAACATTTGAAAAGAAGCAACAGGTTTGACACGAAATTCAGTTTCAAGATTTCTTTTGGAATAAAGAACAAAATCACAATTGGAAACATCGAGGACAAGTAAGATATAACAGAAATTCCAATTTCCAGACAACTGTTAAGACATATTTAGGGTACAAATGGTAAAAGCTTGAAAAATAAGCTCACGGGGCGCAACTTACAGTTCCAATGTTTCCAAATAGACCCTGGAGCTCCTCGACAGTAACATCAGGTGGCAAATTAGAGATATAAATCCTTGCATTGTCACAAGTATCATCACATTTTTCATCGCACTGTTTCACCTTTTCTGGTGGATCGGAAGATGGCGGTGCTCCACCCCCATAATCTCCTCTACCACCACCAGTATGTCTTGAACCACCTCCATACCCACCTTGTTGACCACCACGGTCACCACCTCTATACCCTCCAGGAGGGTCACCGCCATAGGTAGGAGCATTGTATGATTGTGGATATGATCCAGCCCCACCAGAATAGCTTGAAGGTGGGGGTACTGCAGAGTCATTCTCACCATAAGGTGCAGGAGGATAGTTGCTTCCACCCCCACCGCCACCGCCACCATAAGAGGGTGCAGATTGAGGAACATGGCCATAACCACCATCATCTCGTCCTCCACCCCTTCCACCTTCATAACCGCCGCTATCCCTACCTCTACCACCTCTATCGCCACCGTACCCTCCACTAGAACCTCTATTGTAACCACCACCTCCTCCTCCACGATTACCACCGCCTCCACCTGCACCACCAGGCGCAGATTCACCACATTTGTTGCAAGCAGTTCGCCGTGCAAAGTTTAAATTTCCACAACTACAAAACAAAAGTCAGATTTCAAATGAAATCAACTAATTGACAAGTCTATAAATTAAATTTTCTATTTTGTAAAAGATTCTCAAAGATGCCAAAGATAGTGACTGAGAGAAAAGGTAGATATGTAGATATGCTTACCCAGGATTAGGACAACGCCAGTCTCCATCTCTACCACTTCCATCACGACCGCCTCCACCTCCACCTCCACCTCCACCAGCACCACCACCACCACCACCACCACTTCTTCCTCCTCTTCCGACACCGCGGCTACCTCGATCTCCTTGATATCCACCGCCTAGATAACAACCAATATAAAAATACTTCTTCAATTAAGGAATCAACTAAAGCCTCCTATGTCCAAAAATCCATACAATATACACACAAATTCTACTATCACACTATTCTACAACGTACAACGGCTTTAAAATCCTTGTCCAGCTCATTAATTACTATAATTACGCCGTACAACAGTGTAATAGGATAACTATCAACAAATTAAAACAAAAGGCGATTAAAAAAGAGAGAGAGAAATGTACCACGGTTGTCGGAGTAACTGCCGCCGCCATAGCTGCCGCCGCCTTTACGATCTCCACCGCCACCATAGCCACTGCCGCCATATGGTCCGGCTGGAGGAGGATGAGCGGAATCATCGCCGCCGCCATACATGTTTGGACGAGATCTAGGGTTTTCCCAACCGCGTCTTTGTTATGTTTACAGAGTTGAGAGTTATGCGATAATGAGGGAACATATATACAAAGAGAGACAAAATGGTAAATGTCGTGTATTTGTGGATCTGCCCGTGTGATGTACGGGCCAGGCTTTTAATCTATGAGTGTTATATTAAAGACTTAATTGATTTTCGATTACATAAGAGTTATTTGTCTAACACCACCTTATAGAAAAAGTGTTTTCAAAATATTGCCTTTGAAAAAATTTCTTGTTTTTTTGGCACCTTTAAAAATATAAAATTGTAAAATAAATTTAATTGAAATCTGACCGGAAACTTATTTTCAATTTTGTTCATAATTTCTCTCCATTTCACCCTGTATTCCTCTAACTCCAATTATTCTTTCCTTATCTTCAACATTATATACTATTTCCACATTTTTTTCTAACTCATTTGTTCTAATTTTCATTAAAAAAAATGTTGTATAGGAGCTTTGAAACCACATTTAATACCTCTTATCATAATCAAAAAATGTCTTATAGAAGCTTTGAAACCACATTCAATATCTTTATTAATTGAAGACGGCGAGACAATATTACATATTGTCCTATCAGAATCGTAATCGGGTGTTTGTCAGGAGTCTTATAAATTACAATATCAACATATACAGGTATCTAAAGATAATTGTCATTAAGATAACCAAATACCCTCTCACTCTTATCCGGGAACATCTGGAAGACCACTAAAGTTTTCTATCAACCATCTAATCCTTAATGAATCTTCTTTAATGTCACCAGTACCCAGTGTTTCCCCTAGTAGTTCATGTATCATTGTTGGCCAATGATAAGTGGTGATTCCACTTATAACATCCCCTCTTATAAATTCCAATATCTTTTAAGATTACAATAGTCACATCAACAGTCAAGTGAAAGGTGTGGGTCTCCAGCCTTCATTTCCCAACCAAAGCAGTTATTAAATCCACACTAATCTTCATACCTACTATCTGATGAATAAAGAATAATTGTGTATGACTAATGGAATCTACTACACGATCACTAACCTTAACCCCTCGTGGGAACCTATGTCCTCATGTGGACGTGCTACCCACGCACGACGGTCAGAAGGCCACGCTCGTAGGGGGCGAAGGTGCCTTTGAGAGTCCCATTCTCTTTAGATCGCGAAACGAGCGATTTGTCGTGATTAAATGGAGTCGCCACCAAGCAATTACGGGGTGTTTGGATCTGAAATTGTTCGAATCAACTTTTTACCTCGGTCAAACAAAGCATAAAGCAGCGTTGACATCGATACTAAAGATGCTCGTCATCCCCTTAGAAGTATGTGTCTAAAATGACTCTCGTTTATCATGGATACGGACATCCACAATCCAAAGTCTATAAGTAAGGGGTGATGGTACGTATTGGGAGCTATTTAATCGAAACAAAGCGGCCTCTATTAATCAATCGTGGTTGCGAAGTGCGAAAGTTGATAAAATGGGTTAAATGCATGGATGCACTTCTATTGTTTTAATCTAAGATTTGAAATTTGACTAAGTGGGTTGATTTAAGCATGTATCAATAATTGATGTTGAAATTGTGTTTTAAGTTGGTTTGCATGTGGAAACAAAATTAAACATCAATTACAAGATCGAACATATAAAGCTTGACACAATCCTTTAAAAAGGGAATAATAAACGATTGAAAAAAAAAAATAAAAAAATCATGTAAAATAAGAAAAAACAGATGAGAATAAATGAACGCATCTGATAGCCAAATGAGGCGCAAGCTAAGTCGTACTGATACATGCAATGGTCACTTGGTCAGGATTTCAGGAATAAAGAAGGCAGCATATTGAGGCACGGGCCACTCCGCGACAATATGAGTGCATCTGGTTCGGAAAAGTTTGTAAAAAGAGAAACAAAAATGTTTGGGATGAAAAGAAATTGAATGCTGCTTATATGGCTCAGGATAATTACTACTTGACTAGTAATATCCTTCCACATTACGTAGAAAAATGAATTTATGTGTTGATTTGCATGTGCGATTTAAATAAGAAAAAAAAATTGAATGAAATATTGAGATGATTTGCTTATATTTAACCGTTTTGTCATCGTACAAGAATTTAATCGACATGGTATTTATGTTAACCAAGGGGTAAGCCTATATTACGGTGAAAAGAAAGATTTATGATGATTTGCAAAATAATTCAAATAGAATAAAAAAAAGGTACAGAGAAAAAGAAAAAAAATGTCCGGATTTATTTACTCGTACTTGGTCAACAATTTCATCGATCTCGTATTAAACTGACATGGTATATGCGAAACTACGGATGAGATTTCATTAAGACTAGAAGAAGATCATAAGAAAATTGTAAAAAAGGAAAAGAAAAAAAAGGAATGATGAACTTAAATATGGCTCAGATTTTGCTTGAGATGACATTAAGGCGCATGGCTCAAATTTTGCTTGAGATGACATCTTTTACCAAATCGGACTACTGTTTCCTTGTCTTTTGAGCTTATCAAACACTATTGTAGGCTCATTGTAAAGACCCTAATAAGCCCCATATTTCAAGTGATGAGATTTAGAAGCATATGAAGCTAAATGCTCTCTTGTGGTGTAGTTGATGTCCACAAATTAGCTTACATTTAACCCCATTTTTTTACATTCAACATACACATGTGAAAAAGGTTACTTTGTGTGTTTATAACTTATTACAAGTACATGTCTCTTGGACAAAACAACGGTGTGCAATGGTTACCATATGGTACATTTCGTGAACCTCTGCATGTTAGCATCTGGTACACCTCTCCATCACGGTCAAAAGATACAACCTTGTGGTATGCTCCTTTTTGGCAATTTTCCTCCAACTTATTTGTGATTTCCCTTCTATAATGTAGTCCTTTAAATACCGTTCCTTGTCGACTCATGTCGCTCAACAAAGTAGGCATCTATTAAATCAACACTTCACGAGTGCGATTATTAGAAGAAAACGCCTTCCTTTAGCAGATTATAAATGCCTCTGCCATGTTAGTAGTGAATATTTAATACCTACTAGTTGTTGTACGGCGCGCTTCGCGCACCGTACCCCAAGATATATATATCAGTGTAGTCTTATTCCTTCAACATATTGAGTTTACATAAGTCATTACAAGAAACACATGCAATTAAGACCGTCTTTTGAGCAGTCTCTAAATAAGAGGACAAAAGGCAATTTTAGGGCACAATTGTCTCTTGAGTATCGACCTCAAATATTAATTAATTAGTTTTTTAAAAATTACCCATGACAATTTATATCATAAGTCATAACTAACAAATCAACTAAAGGATTTAAAATCAAACCTATTTCAAAAAAATAAATTAAAAAGGCACTATATTAAAGCAGGTACGAAATATTTCATTTGCTTCTAGGTTTCGAGTAAACAAGGAGAGAACATCATACACAATAAGACCCATCAAACCAAAGCTTTAATGGAGTCAAACCAAATGAGCACTCTGACCAAGCTTTCTTTGAATTGGGATATCTATCTAATGAATTAACCAAAGATAGCAAGCCACCAATTCTCAAGCGAGCTAAAGGGTTCAAAAAACCTCAAAACTCATACGCCGACCAACAAAGCGTTTGATGAACCTTATTACGTAGTCAGTAAATAACATTTATACACTATGTAACACGTAGTATGCACAATGCAAAATCTGACGTATAAAGTAAAATCATAACAAATAGTCTCATAACATTCTGCAAACAGTAAAAGCCGGGAGTAAAATCTCATAGCTTCTTACAAAGGCGCTTCAAAGTGACTGATTACCAACTCAAAGTCAGTATCATGTAGTGGTTGAGAAGGAGTTGTCATGTGAACTCGGTAAGAAGACAATAAGTCTTGCTTGTGACGGGGTGACCCGTCGCAAGCTTAAGACGGGTCTACCCACCTTCACAAAGGGCAAGTGGGGGCAAGTGGCGGACAAATGGATCCCCCACTTGCCTTGCCACTTGCTTTGTATGAGGGGGGGGGGGGGCTTGACCCGTCTTAAGCTTGCGACGGGTCGCCCCGTCACAAATGAGAATTTGTGGTAAGGAGAACTCTCCGTGCTCTTACTCCTCATCCACAGACCACAACTTGATCATTTTACGATCTATATTGTGTAATTCCTGGCTTTTGCTGATAATCAGAGCCCAACCTTGACTTACAAATTAGTTTCCGCAATCTCACATCCTCCTCTGACAGCTTGTGTGAATTACAAAATAGGTAGGTTGTTTGGTTACCCAAATTCACATGAATTGAAAGTAACAATGATTTCCAATTCCTCTATAATGGAGAAAGTTGTTTTCATAACCCCCCTAGGTAAGTGAGAATGCCTACATGAATTCCAATGCCTACATGAATTCCAAACAACATTTTCTAATTCACATGAATTCTAAAATCATGTGATATGACACTTCCTAAGCATTGTAAGTTCCCGTATGTAACCAAACGACTCCTAGGGTAATGAACAACATAAACCATTATTACAAATTATGGGTATATTTATAGCCATATAAGCCCATGATTAATGGGAGTGAAGTCCCAATCGGGTAACGCCTTCCCCTATGCTTGTCTCAAATGGGTAAGCCCGATCGAGATAAATAAAATACATATATCTACGTTAAAATTTTAAAAAACTACATTCTGCCGAGACAGAAAATTCCAATGTTGGTCATGACAAGTACCGATAGCTAGCCAATGCAACCACAAAATGATAATCTAACGACGTGGGTTATAAGTGATACTAGTATATCATTAAGAATTTTGAAATTTAGTTGGATTTTAATAATACCTTCGTCAAGTCCATTATATTTTCTTAAGATTATCTTTTACTTCATATGGTTCAGGCCTAAATTAGAGGCAAGTTATTATGCTTAAGCCGTCAACCAACTAAAAGTGCATACTTAATTTGAAATTTTGTACATTATAAAGGTGTATTATTCTTTAACTAGTTTATGTTCCCGTGAAAATCACGGGCCTTTTCGAGTTTTTTATTAATAGATATTAAAAAAAAAACTACTTTTTGTAGTGGTACATTCTCTATTAGTATTTTTTTTAGTTGTACATCCTCTATTATTTTCATTTGACTTTGTACCAGAATTATATCGTTTTTGATCGATGTCTAAATGATATTTGTCTTAGTCTACAACTTTAAATGATTATACTATAAAAATAGTAAGTATGTAGTACTAACCGTAGTTATATACTTATATTTTGATTGTTTGAAAATAAGAATTAAAAATATTTTTCACTCATTTTCTCTTAACCATTGTAATGTCGAATAATATAAGAACAATTTAAATGAGATTGTAATAGATAAAAACATCGATATTCATTCACCATTCTCACTTTACAAAAATCACAATTATAAGATATTTCACTATTTGGTAGTCAAAATACAAACAAAATATAATTTTACCTTTTTCTAACCGACTCATGAAAAATATGAGAAAAACTTTACTTAGGTGGTTAATGTCAATCCTAAAAATTTCACGACCCATTATCAATTAATGAATACATTAAAAACTTCCCAAAACATTGTATCAATATTAAAAATATATAAGACTAAAAACTTAAGGTTAACAATAATTTGATCACTTCATCAACATTCACCATTGTGAAGAACGGACAACACGATACAAATGCTTGTTAGATTCTTCTATGTTCTACTTCCCTCTTATCTCTTCATTTTCCTTCGCTCATTGGACTATAACCCGCTATAAAGAAAAGATAGGAAAAGATTTTAAAATCAATCAAATGAAAATAAATAGGTAAGGAAGCATAGTTCTCCGTCATTTTTTTTGGTAACAATGTGTTAAATTTCTTATCAATTGATTTTATTTTATAGGTAAAATTTGGTGAATTTGTTTTATTACGGTAGGATATGAAAAGTTTGGTATGAAGGATGGAGAATTTGTGATTATGAAGTATAATAATGTTTGGGAGATGGAGGCTTACAATTTAATTAGTATATTGATTAGTAGAAGTACTTTGCCTTTTTGTATTCCATTTTTAATTTATTTAAAAAAAATGATTTAAAGAGGGAGAAATTGTGAGTAATGTTAGGGAACAATTCTAAGAAGTAATGTTTTGGGAGATGAAGGTTTACAACTTTATTAGTATATTGACTACTATTGTGCATGTATTTTTAATCATTTCTTTTAAAAATTTTAATTTAACATGGAATTGTACCTTATCATGTGTCATCATATTAGCTACTCAATGTAGCCTTTTATGTTATTGTATATATATATTACAAAAAGTTGGTAATGAAAGTACAACAATTATGTAGATTTCTTATTCTTATTATTTATTGTTAATTATATAAATGATATGTGGCAAGAAGTTGAGACGTGACACGTGTCACTTCAATGGAGGCTCAACAAGCCTTTTTATATTATTGTAAGATAAGATAACTTTAATTGAAAAATTAAAATTAACACAGTTCTCGAGTATGTTTTCAAAAATTATTATTCGATTAATAAATGCAAATATAATTCAAAATTAAATTAAGTGAGAATATATAAGTTATAAACTATCAAATATTTGAATATAAATAATAATATCATTAACGTTCATTTAGTTTAGAAAACAATTGAACAAATCAGTTATATTTCACAAATAAAAGATTTTTGTTGTCAAGAACCAATCATTTGTCTTTAAAAGATTTTGCTTTTATAAATAAAAGATATCAATGTTATGGACACCTTCAACTAATACAAGTTGACTAACGCACTGCCCCACAATGCTCCTGAACTCATATTGCAGAATGACGAGAATTATTCGCATCTAAATCAATAAGCAAATGAATGTGTCATAACTAGTTACTATAAGTGAGCAACCTAAGGCATATAAATCACATATATTTTTACACATCTTGACTCTTTTAGGCAAGGGTGCACATTTTAATCTCGTTAAACCTTGCTGAAAGTTAGATGCCCGCAATGACTTGTAAAGTTTGTTGACAAACTAAATAATTGAAATACCTAGATATAAAATTGAGGGTGAGATATGCGGGCCACATTAGTAGTTTTCCATAGCAACATGAAATGTTTTATACAATGGTCGTTAAATAAAAACAAATAAAAGGCTATAAAGGCACCATTGTGATGGAATACTGTCTCGTACTTGCATGAGGGACAAGTGGACAACGAATAATGCATAAAATTTTTAGGGAATGGTTAGTTGTATATTTAGGTTGCACAGTGAATAAAAATACGCCGTAACATATATATTTAGGGAATGGTAACCAGAGTATCACAACATTTTAATGGCGAGACATTTTTTCTATTATTGCAATGAGTTGTAGACGCCTTTAATACAGTTGATGTCATAAGGGATTATTGGAGCAACGAACATTTTGACACGCGCCTAATTTTATCACATAATTAAAAGAACTTATTTACCAAGTGACTTTGTTAGAAGCATCGTGCTTAGACGGCAGCGAGAATCGTTTCCCATAAGACGCACGCACGACAAATTACCGTGTCGATAACACCCACTTTTATTGTTTCCTTCCTCCTTCCTCCTACTTTTAGCCAATTTTAGTTTTGATAAGGATGTAAATAAGCTTTTTACGCCTTTGACTAAAATCGATTCAGACAATTCACGGAATTAGTTATCACTCGCTGCTATTATAAAAAAAATTTAAGACAAAAATATTGTTATTTATTTTGTATGGTTTGTGGAGATAAGGTGGATTTTGTTTGTAGATTATTTCAAAGTACGTTATTGATTATGTTTCGAGAGTTATTTATTTTTGTATAGGTGGAAAGGTATTTAAGGTTATAGAGTAATTAAAGGTTTTGATTTTTTTGTTCCATTAGATAGTATGCGTTTTTTAAATCTTACTCACATATTTTAAATCTTAAATGTAGTTTTCCACTAAATGGTGGAAAATAATGCGTTGAGATGTTCATTACGTCTTTGGTCATTTATAAGGTAGTCTGTTTTTATAAGGCGGGAATATACGGTATCAATTGCATTCTCATGTAAGATTTTCATTGTTGTTATCATTTGATTTCGATCATTATGTTGATCATATCACATACATTTGGTTGTATCTCTATTGTTAGACAACAAAATTGTAGTACTTGTGCCTATAGTGCGTTCTTTAAAAGGAAAAAAGTACAATTTTCATGGATGTCTATATCATTAAGACATAGGTAACGTTGGAGCAGAGTAGTGTTACTAATGTGTAGTTGAAATGTTATATATATCAAATGTCAACAAAATTCTACTCCGTAATATTCTAAAAATATGTAAATTGACATCTGACATTTGGAACAAATTGTCAAGGTTAAGCTCTTTATGAATACTTTTTGATGTTATGTACTTAAATGGAATGGTTTGATATCTTTTCTTTGATCGCTTCCTTCTTCGTTGCCTCGCTCTTTGTTGTTTCAAATATGTAGTGAATAAGGAAATGCCGAAAATAGAACTATAGTTCACTAATTTCACCCATGCGACATCCCCCTAACCATAAGTATAATACTGAGCGCTTCTTTGTATGTATCACTCTACAACAATCTCGTCTTGGAGACTGAAACACGAAACAAATGAACGATCAAGTTAGCCGTCACAATGCATGCATATTTTTGTACTTGAAAGTTCAAGGAATATCTAATCACAAAGAAGTATTACTCAATACATACATACCTTGTGCCAACGGAGAGGATCAGGTCTCTTTAAAACAACAACAGAGTCAATTTTTTCAGGACTGTCCATCTTCCATCTGCAGTAGGGGTGTTTATACCTTTCATAAGCACGGTACACCCCTATGGTTTGTCCTCTACCTCGATCATACCTAGTTCTACTCATATAAAAAACAAATGGGGACTGACATGGGTGCCTGATGACTGGCCTGGTATTGAAAGAATAACCAGTGTAATCAGCTCTCTTGTACCAATTCAGAAAAGTTCGAGTAGGCATCTCTAGTTCTCGCGGGGAGATAACGCCTCTAACAATTTGAACAACATACCCCCATGATACTGAGATGGACCAATATCTTCTCTTGTCATAGCATATGGATTGTTGTAGTATACTAGCCGAGTCTAAGTTCACTGACTCAAACAGGTGACGTATCGCTTGGGGTCGTGTCATACGCGGAAATATAGGCTCTACCACATCCAAGTGATGGATCGAGATCAGAGGTGTTACAGGATGTGCTGCCAACAACCCCAATAAGTTTCCATACACATCATACTGCATCATCCAGTACTTCGTTTTAATATTAATACTTTAAAAAAAAACTCATGTTGATGATTTTATACATATATAAACTCTACCAGGTACGAAATATATTTTAATTTATTTTGTGGTGTAAGTGTATATGTGTAAACACACACTACCTAATTAATAAAGCAACTTTTCATGTCCAACTAACAAAACAAAGATTTGGGTACATGTAAAGAGTGAGAAAGTATAAGAACGCAATAATGTTAGATATGTCTACTATGATAATACTAAATCAATTCATGATACTAAATCAGCTCATAACTAAACCAAACGAGTGAGTAGTAATTACCTGATGAAAACCATGCTCTTTAGTTAAGGGAACACCAAGCTCAGCCATGCAAGCTTGAATTCTATCATCACTACCGTACAAAGCAGGGTAACGCTGAATGCAACGATCCTGCATTTTGGCAAGTTCCGTAGCTAGGGGGTAACTAATGGCAAACCCACCCCCTCCATAAGCCATGGCATATGAAAATATGATGTTTTGAACATGGCTTTCGGAAGAGCTCCCGATGTAGTACAACTGACGGTGGTCATATTTAGACAACATTCTTACAACATTTTCAACTATGAAAACAGTGTCATCGTCTCCCATCACGAACCACCTCACATCTTTCATTCCCAATTTAAGTGTCTCTGACACCACCCTTGAAATCCGAAGGGCAGATCTGCTTCCCATTCTATTAGTGTACCTAAATTTAGAGGTGTCTTCAGATATACGAATTTCTGGGAGATTCTCATTCCGATAAGTCTTAACTTTCTGGTCAACCCAAACAACCCCTCTAGTTACATTCAATTTCCACCATTGTTTGATATACTCTTTTCTCTTATCCCACAAACTGGAAGAAGCCGCAATTCCAAACACTATGTGCTTTAGTTGGGTGTCATCTTCATTTTTCAAGGCAAGGCGAGACTTGGTAGTAAATGACTCGTTGCCTTCTTCCTCCTCGTCATTTTCCTTACCAGGTGAATTAATTGTTGAAGTATCATTACTCATTGAAATGGATGACTCCCAATTAGAGACTGTGGAGATGTTTGTGGCCTCGATTCCGGAAGGGCATTCGGGCTGGCGATACAGGATCTGATTGAAAGAATATAGGAAACAAATGCCAAAGGTAATAATAATGATCCAAGCAATTAGCTTAATCATCCTTGATTGCCTTTAATTTTTTTTATTATTACGATTATGTCTCTTCCTTTTTAAGTTGATTTTTCTAGGTGAAACTCGACATGATGTTTGTTGAAACACCAAGAGAGAAAGAATGAAAAAGTGCATAGGAGAGATGTGAGATTGCAAGTTAGTTGTGTAACAAATCAACCTAGACGAAGCCTATTTTTTCTCTTACCTTCATCTTAGGAGAAACAACTATATGCTTTTTTTTGTTTAGCTTATTACACATGTAATGAGATGTTTCCGAACTTGTAGTGCACTTCTCTTTTTTTTTTTTTTTTTTGCCCTCTCATTTATCATGCAATTTTTTTTATAGCTTTCAATATTCTTAGACTCCTTGTGGCTTGCATAACTATAATTTTTAACTAGCATAAACAAGAAAATTTAATATTGACAAGACTTCTCCATAGTTATTTTATACAAATAATCTATACGACAAAATTAAAATGATGTTTATTAATAAAATATGAAGAACATATATAACATCACTTATTCTTCTAATATTCCTAAAAATATGTTTAGAGTTTATACCTCCAAACGCTTCTTTAAATTGTGTCTCCTCAACCACTCCTCTGAACTACATTTTTTTTTCATTCAATAAATATTTTTATATTTTAGGATGACAAACAATATTTATTGTATTTATAAATTATTATTTATTATCAGTTTATCATTTTTAACCCAATTTAATCAATTTTTAAAGAATGTTATAATTTAATGTTCTTTCGTTCTTTTTTTATTTGTTAAATTTATATTGTTTTATATCAATTCGATTACAATTTGAAAGTTGTACTATGATACCAAAATTTTTCTAAATAACACGGAGGATGTATTTTATATAGTCACAAAAATAATTAGGTTTTGAGGTTTTTTATATTATTTGCATGTCATGATGTCAATTGATAGCATGATTAAATCGCTCTCATCTATCGAACTATATTTTTCACTACTTCAAATCTAATCACGTGCTACTATGTGAGTAATATTATGTTGGTCACATATTGATTCGTACTTTTAACTATATACGTCCTATTTATTTTCTCCTTATTTGATTGAATTTTAGTTTAATTGCAGCCAACTCTAATAAATCTCATAATATGCTATTTTTCAAAAAAAAAACAAAGTTAAAGGTAAATGTATGAAATAATTATAGAAAAAAAGTAACTTTTGATATTATAATAATTAGTTTTAAACCCGTGTAAATTGCACGTGGATGCTACTTCAAAATTGTGATTATAAAAATTATATATAAGATAACTTTTTATTATAATTTAAATATTTCATTTTGAAAATTTTTTTTTTTTATTTTTATTTTTTTTTTCAAATTATCATATATTCGTCTTAAAAGTAAAAGGGGTTAAATAACACTCCACTGATATAGAAAGGACAATCTTTTTGTTATCAAATGTTATATTAAATATGAATATTTATACACTACATTTGAGATAAATAAAAAAAATTGGTTAGTCTCGGTACTTTAAATTATAAACACAATTAAAAATTTAATTAAATTGTGACCTGACCTATATGACCGGCTCCGCCTGATCTATATTGTGCTTTAAATGTTGATATCGAGAATCAAGAAAAAGAGTAAAAAACTCGATAAAGTTGAAAAAGTGTCGACGTCGCATAATAATGTGTTTCACAATAATTATTGTGTGAGACATTTTTACACTATGAGACAGTTTAATTATGTAAAAGACAATTCTTTTATTAGTTATAAATGAATACAGAGTTCTTTTTTTTTTATAGATAGATAATCTCACTATGTAAGGCGGTCTTAGTCTATTATATATTTGTGTTATCGATATTCTTCAACGGCCCGACATCAAATGAACTGAAACATTCGGGCAACCTAAAAATGACCGCCCACCCAATTAATATGAACCCAACACATTGAGCTTTGGCCTTACGTTTAGTTTATGACTCATGTTACTCTGTTTGACTATCATATTTCTTTAGACCTAATTATTTGTACCAGACTCAAGAGTCAAGCTCTCACCTTCCTTCTCCCTCCTCAACAGCATCGTCGTACACACAGTACCATTTTTCTCCTACCACCCCATTAATTCTCATATTTTTCACTATGTAGGATTTGACTCAAAATTTATCGAGCTATTTGTTAATTGTATTTATTTCTCCTTAATTTTATAAAAGTAATATAAAAAAATATTATATTCCATCGGAATTTTCGTTTTTAACAGTATTTTTTCACTCTTTAAATATTTCTTGTGTATTGTTTTTCTTCTTTTTTTGTATATTTTTAGTCTTTGAAAAATTGTTTATGTCGTTCTACTCTTTAATTTTGTAGATCTAATCAATTGTATGTTTTTCCAAGCAAATATTCCCTACTTCTAATTAATTTATGTGTTTAAGCATCCTTTTAACTTTTTTTTTTACATTTTTTACATTCAGGTGTTTTTATACTAATGAGGTACGATTCTTTTTTTTAATTCTTCAGTTTAAATTATATTAATTAATTTTTATTTAGATCTAGAAAGTTAAAGATTTTTTCAACTTTACTTTATATACGGAGTACCATTTTAGAGATAACTGTTGATTTATAATCAACATAATCATGGTTTTTTACAATCAACATAATTATAAAAAACTTGCATTTTTTTGTTGATTTAAGTCACATTAGTAATATTTTTGAATTTTAGAAGCATAATTGATTTTTTTTAGTATTGTTTACATTAATAATAGTAGCTCTATTACTTTTATCATTATATAGTTGCAATTACTCATTTTTTAAGACATGATTTTTTTAAAAAAATATAAAAAAAAAACTTGCAGTTTTTTTTGTTTATTTACGTCGCATTAATGATAGTTTTGCATTTTTAGGCATAATAAAAATTTTATTTTATTTTATTTTATTTTTGGAATGTAATTGGGAAATCAAAGTATATAAGTTATATTATATAATCTATAATCATATTACATACTTTAAGATAATAAAAGTAGGATAGTTAGTGTGGGTAGAAGAGAGAATAATTAAATGTTATTGATATATTGCGAGTCCTACTTGCTAGAAAATGGAAAAAAGGATGAGTTTTTTTCCCTGCCAATAAAAAGGTTGAAAAAAAACTCGGCTTTTATATATAGGGGGATGTATGCCTAGCTTACACCACATATTTAGTTTCAAAAATAATGTGGCTTATTAGAATACCAATTTTTGACATTTGAAGTGCGTTTGAAGCACGTTATTAATTTAATAATCCGATGACTGAATTGTTAAACTTATTCTTATAATATTGTAACTCGGGATACTTTAAAAAACTAACTTAAATAAAATCAACTTTGGTTACTATTAAAATGTAACCTTGAATAACATCTTTTGCCAAAACGACAATTGCAGCAAAAATATTTTCCAAATTAGTTATTCTCAATCATTATTTACCATAACTTACAAGAGTCCAACAATTTTTCGAAAAAAATATCTTTTATATCTTCTTTTCCCCTTCAACAACTCCTCTACGACTCCAATCGCTCTTTATCTCTTACCCTGCTTCTTTAATCTTTACTTGTAGGATGTTGATAAAAAGGGATTACTAGTTATGTGCTAATTAAAATCCACTAATGGCTAACCTTCTTAATCAATAATGTCATCTTAATAGCAAATGGAATACTCTGTTTAGTACGGAAGTTGCTGGTGATGGTCGTCATCCAATAGATTCGTTTAGCCTAAGAACGGTTTATAATCGATCTTTGGTCCATCATCACATCGCTACATCCATTGATACGAATAGTGATGTACTAGTTTGGTTTTGAAGATAAAGAAGAGGGGTAAAGGTTGTTGAAAATGTTAGTTTGTTGGTATAAATGGGATCAACGGGAGAAATGGTTGAACGAAGATAAGTGCAATAAGAAAAATACTTTAAGGAAGGTGAAGATTAATCGTTAATGATTAATCTCTTTTATTTTCTTAAGATTAATGATGGACTATAGCTAGTTACAAAATAGTTATAGAAAATGGTTAATCTAGAAAATAGTTATAGACAATGGTTAACATGAGAAATAGTTTTTCTATTATGACTATTTTGGCAAAAGACCCCCATGAATAATAATTGAATACAACTATGGTTCTACATTTTTTTAGGACTAAAAACACTTTACATATATGCAATGATTTTTTGTGAAAAATAAAATATAAAAAAGGATCATCAGAGTAAATACAACTATCAAAAATAATTCACGCAACATATACAACATAAAAGAAACATAATTAATTATTCGATACCAAGCCATACAAGGATCCTTCATGACATAACTAGGAGAGCTTTTTATCCCTTAATCAGCAGGCATCATTATCTGGAATTGAAGAACAACTTTGTTGTTTGTTTTATGTGATTCATAAAATTATCATCCATAATTATAATAAGTTTTGCAACAGATATTTATTATCGATTTACTTGAAAATTAAATTTTCTCGGCTTGACATTGAATTTATCTCGACCGATAGCTAATAGAAGTCGCAATTGTGTTATTAGTCAATTAATTTGCCCGCAAAAAACGATAATAAATAAAAGCGACTATGTGCGTAATAATCAAACTTATTGAATTAAGTCTAATGTAACTTACTTTTCATTTAGGTACCTTTTTGCCATTGTATAGCATGTTACCTTACATGATTATGTTGTAAGTTTCAATTTCTTAAATAGTTATAGTTTATCTATTTACATGCCACGAAAAAAATTAAAAAAATATTGAAATTTGAATACTGTTATATGAAATCACTAAATGAAAATAAAATAAGCTAGATCTAATTTTATTTCAGTGGTGTCACTTGGCCACATATTTGCTTATTTCATGATGTTTAAACGTGTTTCGTTTGTTGTCTAATTTTTTTTAAAAGTGAAAAAAATTGTAGTGTCAACCTATGTGACTTATGATAATGATAATAAGATGTTATATTTATTTATTAGTGGCCAAAACTAACATATGTAAGTTAGAGCGTTCATCGTATACGTGTGATAATTGGGAATGTACTAAAATTTTTGGATACCTATTCCAGGTTCCACCATTGTCCATGGCTACAAATCAATACGAGTAGTTATTTGAGGATAATCTTCTAGATCATGTAAACCCCAAACTCTAAATTGTTGTTGCACCACTAAAATGGATGCTCCAATATTTGGATTTAAAGCAAGCATTTCCCCTAATGGGCCTAGCTCCCCAGGACAATCTCCCCATTGTGCCAGTTGAATCATGTATCGGGAATTCCTATGACGTCTTCCAACCATGATTAGGTCATGGTTGGAGTTCTCAATGCATCTTATCATAGTCGCCCAACTCATGGTACCCGTCAACCCCACTTCTTCGTACAAGATCCTGTCCTCTTTGTGCATGGTATTCAACCTAAATTCACTTAGAATATCGTCATCAAGCAACCTACTTTGCTCGCCTTTTCCTACTATGTCCTCTAAACAAGACCCTATACATCTCAATAACATTAGTCTTACTCTGGGATTTTCCGACATTCTCATAGCGTAAGCTAGTGTTTCTCGATCATCATGGCCTCCAAAAAAAAGTACTACCACTTTGTATATCATGGGCTCTAATACGAGTGGTCGCACTTTCTTATTATTATTACGTAGGCCTCCATGGTCCACTAATACTGCTACAGAGCAAGGAGCCTTATCAAAGACATTTCTGTTAAGATTTCTATACACAAAAGAAGGCTCAAGTTTTCCTTTTTCACTGCATTGCTTCTGGAAAGGGATTATAATTAATGAAGTCCTTTTTTCCAAGGCAATGGAGCAAACGTCATTGTGCATTGATGCATTTGGCGAAATGGCCTTGAAGCAATGTACCATGACCAAGTGGTTGTTGTTGTCGTTGTCGTTGTAATGTTGTTCAAACTTATTGAAGGCGTTAAATATCCTCTCGGATTGTGAAGGGTAATAAGATGGCTTTTCTCTAGGTTGATGGGAAACTAGTAGGGACGAAGAACGGCCCATAAGTCTTATGAGGTGCATGACTATTAAGTTAATAGGACTATCCTTAGTAGGGTTTGAGACATGCAATAATTCCAAGATTGCCCTCACGTTGTCAGCACTATGAACACAAGCCATTATGCGAAGCTCTTCATTACGTCGTTGGTGTCTTATGGTTCTTCTTTTAAAAGCAACATACCTCCTAGATGGATCATATAATGCCTTCACTATTGGCGATAGAGCTCCCGTGATTAGCACCACTGATATCATCATTATTGCAAAACTTTCTTCGCTCATACCCTATACATCACATGCATCACAAGGTTTAGTTTTAGTAACTATATAATAGAAAAATGAAGAAAATGATACTCATTATTTTATGGTTCATTTAGGAATTAAGGGAAAATTGAAACTTACATTAGTCTTCATCTTTTGAATTAAGATTGTTAACTCGATTATACCCTTAGCATTCATGATGAGAGCGAGAGAGAGAGCATCTCGGAAGGGCATCCTGTAAAAAAGAGGAGGTGCGATGGTGCCTACAACCTTGCCTAAGAAGGCCACACAAACCACCAACTGGATCACGCCAATGTTCTTAGCGGTCTGGATAGCAAACACATCCATTTGAAGTCCACATATGGCAAAAAAGATTGGCATTAGAAGCACTGAGACAAAAGAATCAAGCTTTTCGGATAAAGCGGCTCCTAAAGGAGGTCCATCGGGTATGACTAATCCTACAATGAAGCAAGCAATGACTGCGCTAACTCCGATGGCTTCCCCTATAAAACCGCATCCAAAAAGTGCTATGAAAACCCCGAATATGTAAACTTCTTTCATAGGTTCCCCGTCAGGGGTTTGTCTAATGGCCCATAATACAGCAGGACGGATCCCATACAAGGCAAATACAATGAAAAGGGCAACTGATATAAAAGACCCCAACAAAGATGATACACTTTTGGATTTCACTATATTAGATGCAAACCTAATACTCAGAAGAGACCATTGAAACACATCAGAGACCACCGAAGAAGAAGAAGCTAGGCGACCGATCTCCGAGTTTAGGATCTTCAGATCAGTGAGAAAACACGCAATGACTGGAAAGGCCGACATTGACTGGACCTCGACTACGAAAGGAAGTATCCTTAAGATGTCGGGGTCGAGGGTGACAAAGTGCTTTAGGAGGAACGCAACCAAACTAGCTAGTCCGTATGGAATAAGAAAACCCAGCACTCCGATAGCTATTGGCTTCTTGCCCGACCTCAAAGCTAAAGCAAGGTCCATTTTTACTCCCAGAAGAAATAAGAATAACATGAGACTAAACACGGATAAATTATCCAATATAATCTTGCATTTAGTAGGGAATAGCTCTGTTGTGAACTCTTTATTGCGTCCAAGCAGCGAAGGTCCAAGAACCACCCCTCCCTGCATGCAATAATCTACAATCAAAAGCTATACATCATTTTCATATCTCTCAAGTTAATCATAAACTAATACGTATTACATAAATTTATTTAGGCTAAGTCTTGTTTGTGTTCATGAATATATTCATACTCTGTAAGACAATATTTTGTGATCGTAATATATTCTAGCTGTATCATATCCTAGATATTATTTTGTATACTTATTGTTGCCTAATTTGTATGAATGTAGTTGGATTAATTATGTATATGTGCACTTGATTATATTACGTTCACTTCATCAATGAAACACATACAAAATTACTTCTCACTTTCTGATTCTTTACTAATAGATCATGAGCATTACTTTTACTAAACAAAAGCAATCATTGATCAGAAAATTAAACAACGACATACACATATAAAAGTAAGGGAGACGGAAGAAAAAAGTTTGAACAAATCACCCAATTATCGCCATTTTATCTTCATCCGCCAGATAGTCCAAGTTTGACGTTAACTCAAACTATTTTTTATGGTGAAAGTTATGAGCTATAGACACATGCAGTACGGAATGTACTCGTCACCATGAATAAACCGGGGTTCGTCAAGGGTGTCATGAAAATTTGGCCATCAATAATGGAGAAGAAAAAAATCTTGAAATCATGGCATGGCGGCAATACAACGCCATGATAAAATATTAGTTAAGGAGCGTCATCGATGCGAGGCTTCATCCAAGCATCACTTTTTCTAGCACGATGGCAGAAATTTGGAAAGAGCTGAAGGAACATTTTTCGACTGCATCAATTTGAAAACGAACTCAATGAATGAAGCAAGGCAAAAATCAGTCGGTGGTTAAGTACTGTACTCAACTAAAGGCGATATTAAACGAATTCGCCAATCATAGTCGTGTTCCTGTGGAGCGGCAACAACATCAATTAAGAAACACGAGGAAGAAAAACTTCATCAATTTCTCGTAGGACTCGACAACTCTCTATGACCATATTCGCTCGCTCGAATCTCTTAATGGAGGATAATATCACGTCACTTTGTAGAGCTTATGCACTTGTATTGGGTGAAGAATGACATAAGGTCGTGACAAAGATAAATTAGGAGATAAATGATACAACCATGGCTGTTAATAAGACGACCAAGTGTGGATGTTGAGGACGCGACCGTGGCTTTGGCAAAGACCAACGAGAAACATACCTTGTACAATGCACGTATTGCGTCAATAACTATCACAACAAAGAGAATTGCTTTGAAAAACATGAATATCCTCTAGTAGAGGTTGAGGCTGAGGACGTCGTGGAGGACGCGAACATTGAAGCATAGGTCGAGGACATGACAATTTGTTTTAAGTTACTAAAGTCGATTCAACAACTTCCAGTGTTGGGTTACCAAACCTAACGTACATAATAGCCCATGAGCATGGACATGTCGTCCTAAGTGATATATTTGTTCTAAAAGACATGTTATACATTATATCTTTGACTTAGCGATTTGAATTTCTATATATAAAGTAATTAATTGAAGAAAAATATTGTTTCGTGACCTTTAACCTTGACTATTGTGTTATACAAGACCGATGGAGAGTAGTTGTTGTGAGCACAACGGCGGGATTTATTTCATGAAGAATGACTGATAGATAATGGCAAGGACCAAAACTGATAGCGATGTTCGTCTTTGGCATAGGAGACTTGGTCACCCATCTAGTATTATTTTGTCTTCTTTCTCTAATTTGGTTGGGAGTGATTTAACTTGGAGCTCACGTAATGTTTGTGATTCATGTTGTGTTGCTAAACGAACACAGCCTGTTTTAGAAGTGATGATTTTGTTTTAGTTCATTGTGATATTTGGGGACCGTATATAAATAGTAGCTTGTTGGGGCTCGCTATTTCCTAACTATCGTGGATGACCGTAGTAGGGGAGCATGGATGTACCTCATGAAATTTATAGGAGGAGTCAGTTAACTAATTAAAGTTTTTTTGGTAGAATCACTATAACACAATATGGTAATGAAAAAGTGTTATCATGAGAATAGAATAATTTGTCAGACCAATAATGTAGACACCCCACATTAAAATGGAAAGGTGAAGCGGAAACATAGACACATCTTATAGAAATCTAGAGCCTTTCGTCTTCAAGCTAACCTGCCTATCGAGTTTTGGGGGTTATGTGTACTTACATGCGTGGGTTTTAGGTTGTCTTGGTTATGCCCACAACAAAGATCGACAAACCAAAAGATAAGTTCAATGAGCAAGGCACGCATTGTATTTTTATCGGGTATCCACAAGGTAGGAAAGGGTGGAAATTGTATGATCTCAAGCAACGAATGTTCTTCCTTTCTAGAGACGTGATCTTCTATGAGCATGTGTCTCAATTTAATGTTGTTTATATGGCTGATAAAGTTGAAGGAGACGCATTTTGTAAGGGTGTTGATGAGAATATGGCGTGTTAGCTTATCTGTTCATTTTCAAACAACCTTGATGCACCACCTATGAATCTGTGACACTAGACATTATATCGGAGATGCAACCGAATAATGTAGTTGTGGAGGAAAAAGGGAGTTCTGATAATAGTGATATTGAACAAATCGAGGCGCATATAGAGCTCGATGAGGGAACATGTATGCGGCTGTAAAATATTGTGAAGGACATACCAGTTGGTCTATGTGCTTGCGACAAGTATGAGCCCTACTGGAAGAAGGACTACATTTGAAAATCGACGCGTGTTATAAACCCTGTGAACCATGTTCGCTCAGAACAAACGACCTTCTCAAAGAAAGGTCCTCGCTATCCAATATCTAGTTATGTTTCCATCCGTCTTATCAATTATTTGTCTTCTTCTCACAAGAGTTTTTTAGCTATTATTGATGTAATAGAAGAGCCGAGAAACTATTTTGAAGCGACAAAGAAATACGAATGGAGATAAGAGATGACTATAGAAATTGAGTCCCTTGAAGCAAATGAGACTAAGATAATTTTCAAACTACCAGAAAGAAAACAACTAGTTGGGTGCAAATGGGTTTATAAGGTAAAGTACAAGGTCGATAGCACGATAGAGCGATATAAAGCAAGGTTGGTGGCACAAGGTAGAGGTCGTCGATTACCAAGAAACTTTTTCCCTCGCTACCAAAATGGCGAGTGTGAAGTGTTTATTAGCGGTAGGTGTAATGAAAGGATGGTTTATAGCTGAATGTGATGTAAACAATACATTTCTCCATGACGATTTAGTTAAGAAGTGTACATGTGGTTGCCATAACGTTTTGAAACAAAAGGTAAAACAAAGCTTGTAAGATTTTAAACTCGCTATATAGTTTGAAACAAGTTTCAAGGAATTGGTTTGCAAAATTTACCGTGTCCTTGAAAAGGTACGATTTTGTTCAATCTCTAGTGGATAATTCGTTGTTCACTTTAAACAAGGATGGCATTTTTCTTGGAGTAATAGACTATGTTGATGACATGATTGTCGTAAGTAATAATGATGAAGCTTGCACACAACTCAAAGCTTTCCTTGACAAAGGCTTCGGGATCAAAGACCTCGGTCGAATAAAGTACTTCTTGGGGATCGAAGTTGAAATGAGGCCGAAAGGATTGTTACTTAGCCAACGTAAATATGCAATGGAGATTGTAATCTAAGCGGGAATGGAAGAAGCAAAACCTGTTAACATTCATATCCAACCGAATGACATGTTAACATTGGCCGAATAGTACATTCTCAAGGACCCGATGAAGTAGTGAGTCCAAATTATATAGTGAGAAAAGATTTATGTGAAATTTTTATTTTAGTTGTTCAAATCAATTGTGAAACAAAATAGCTATCTTTTATTAACTGTTTGAGTTTTATTCAATTAAGGTACATCTATTTCGGTTAATTATCGATTTGATTTTGGTTGATTTATGTAAGATTGTGGTTTTGGAAATTCAATTTGGGTCTTTAGTATTGGTTCAGATATTTTAAAATGATTTCTCAAATTTACCTAAAACGAGTTTAAAACAAATTTTTTATACGACATATTGTCCATTTTCTTCCCTTAGTTTATACAAGTTTGAGTTTTGTTGAACAAATTTTCCTTTATAATATTTTACTTGTTTTATTTTATCACTCTCGAGCTAATATGGTGCCACAAAGGTGATATTGTACAGCAAAATTTCTTTTGTTTTCTTAATTTCCAAGACAATAAATGGTTTTATGAAAGGGAAAGAAAGAGTACTCACTAAAATTTGAGAAACAATGGTAGGTTGTCCAAAAGGCTTGAGAACATAATGAGTAACACGGGTGATGAAGGTAATAAGGGAGAGTTGGAGCAACAAGGCAGGAATGGTAAAGTGAAGAGGATCATCGCCAAAGAAGACACCACGGGAGCTTGCCCGACCCAAAGAATGGCAAACAAAGCCATTTGTGAGACGAAAGACGTCATGATCATGTTCTGCTTTCTGATGCATCTGCATTGTGTTTTTTTGGTGTCAAATAAGCCACAAAGGCATTACAATATAAAGAGACTTCAAACATGAGATCTAATGTCAATAATAACCGCTATGCTATTTGAGATATCCGTTTGCATTGTTGTTGTTGTTGTTCGGACGTTTTCACTGCTACCGGTTATATCCATCCCCATGATGATTTTTCATTCCCATAAATTGATGTCTTATCACCTTGTACCATATTTGATTTCACCTTTGCTCGTTTTCCCCTTTTGTCAAACAATTATTATCCCTAAATTTGAAAGATTAACATAAATTAAATTTGATGAATTTTGACTATTGCATAGATGGATAGATAGATGACGGAACAATTAAGATCAAAGTTTCAAGATGAGAGAATTGAGAAGCACAACTATAGTAGTTTTCCATGCATTGTTTTTCTTCCAAATAAAGATTAAATCATTAATTTTCCCGGTTTTTGCTTATCAAGCCAAAAAATAGGGGATCTAATCAACTTTTTTAACTTATGTTTTTTTGTAATTTATATTGTCATTGTATATGTGTTTCTTTTTAAAATATAAGGTGATATTTTTATTTTTTATTTTTTGAAAAAAGAAATGTTCTTGTTAAAAAAATGTATATATATTATTCATGTATCTTATCAAAATAACACATATTCCTTTGGTTATTTGTTAGCTGGCATATTTTTGCATCTATGACCAATATAATATAATTTTTTGCATCTATATGTCTTCGCTAATTAATGTGCTAGTTTAATACATGTAATCCGTATATTTTGTATATTATTTGTTTGTTTAAAATGAAAGAATACATACATTTTGGGATTGTTAAATAAAACTAAGATAACTTAAGAGTTTTTTTTTAAATGATGTTGGGTCATGAATGAAAATTATGTATTATGTTATTCCCGTAGGATCGGAATCCAAATCGCCACTGCAAGGTCATTTTTAGGATTGTTTTTTCTTTTTAACATCCTATAATTTTTATAGCAAAAATCCAACCTAAGAAGTAAATAATGGAATGCAGAGACGAAGCCATGAGAAAACTATGTCTAGGGCCGAAAACTAAAAACAAACATTTAAATGAAAATTATTAAATCAAATCTGCAATACAAGAGGACTCCTTGATTTGTGTATTAAAAATATTTATATAGTGAACTACGTAAATACAACTTAATGAAATTATATAGTTTTAAATCTGTAATAAATAATGGAATGCAGAGACGAAGCCATGAGAAAACTATGTCTAGGGCTGAAAACTAAAAACAAACATTTAAATGAAAATTATCAAATCAAATCTGCAATACAAGAGGACACCTTGATTTGTGTATTAAAAATATTTATATAGTGAACTACGTAAATACAACTTAATGAAATTATATAGTTTTAAATCTGTAATAAATTGGATTTCGAACAAACTATTTCAGGAAGCATAATTATGATATTTAAAATTTAGATATTAGTTTGACAAAATTAATAAATATATCAAAATAAATTGTGAATTGTAATTTTATTATCTTGCATATCTAATTAAGTATATACATAATAATAATTAGACTGGTAAAATTATGGACTAAGGTGTGAATTAATAGAAAAAAACATAAGAAAGATGATTGGACAATATGACTAGACTAATACTCCTTCAAATTAAATGACCAAAAATAACTCCACTATAATTCTATGCCTTTGAACAAGAATAAAACAAACAAGTAACGAAAAAATAATTTAGATGACATTTACCTTATAACTAGTTTTAAATCCGTGCAAAATTGCACGAGTATTCTTTAAGCAAAATTTGTAAATTAAATATTACAAATTATACATGTTAATGGTCTATGGATATTCATGTATCAGTGACAATTATTCTAACAATTATAGTAACATTCATGTATCCTTGTATTCATATCCTTTATATGAAGAACCCAACCTAGAACCCGAACCTGGGAGATTCGCGTTGAAGCCTAGGCTCATACGTTGAAACCCACATTTGACCAAATTATAGTGTTTTTGTAGTACTTGTATACAGTGGCGGACCGGGGGGTGCGCACAGCACCGCACGTGCGCACCCCGAGATTTCTGGATTTTTTTTTTTTGAGAAAAAGAGGAAACAAGTATATTTAATATTTGGGTGCCATAGAAGTATGTGCAAGTGTAGTGGCTCAGTGGTTAAAAGCAACATCTTCCATCGTCGCTACCTGGGTTCGAGTCTCTCTAACTCCTTTTTCTAATTCTTTTTTTCCATAATATCTGAACAGTAACAGTAGCTGTAACACTACACTACCAGCTAGGGGAGCTACCCGGGTTCGAGCCTCACTGCACTCATTTTTCCAATTCTTTTTTTCCATAATGTCTGAACAATGAGAACACTACCAAGTACCCTTTCGATTTTCTTAGGTTCGGAAAATCCGAGTCCCCACCTACTCATTTCTAAACACCCATCCCCAAAAAAACCCCAATTTCCAATGCTTAAATAATCTAGATTTTAAATTTTGGTTTCACTAAGCAATAATATAGAAAAACTTTATATAAAGTTTTTCATGTGCCATGTCATATTCTACAAATTTAAATATATAAGAACTTTTATACACAATAGATGACTATTATATAAAATTCTTAGATGGAAAATATAAAATATTTAATTGGTCTCACAATTTTCAAACCTATATTTATTGGTTTCCAAATTCCCATGATAAACAAACTGAGTTCTTATTTTAGAGCTCGGTTCTTAAAATTAAGAACGAACTTTTTGCTCCAATAGATGAACTTTTTAATTTGAGTTCTTGGTGACAACCCCAAGATTAAGAACCACTATTGCTATATCGTAAATATTAATCAATTGTTAGTTTCATACTACTTTCATTATATATTCGCATTCTCAATTATAGATATTAGTAATCCTCATTTCAAAAATTTCAATAGACATCATATTTTCTTATCTTTGCTTAGAATTTTAGTTTTTTAGGTGAAAAAAGTAAAATACTCATATATTAGCTTGTATTTGAGTGAAATCAAACAAAACGGGTCGCATTATCAATTTATCATTGCCTTTTTTGAAATTCTCACAGAAAGGCACATAAAGCTTCATCTTCATCTTCCTCCATTGTCAAGTTAATCTCCTATAAAGCATAATATAATTGATATTATGTTTACTATGCAATTTATACTATACGTCTATACGACGATCAAATAGTGCGATGCATAAAAAGTGACCACTATTTATTATTGTAAAGTAAATAATATTTAAAAATGACTCCTTAATATAAAATGGTCAATATTTATCGTAAAAAAGGATACTTTGTCGTCTGGTCGTAGAACCATCGTACACAATAGTTATTATTGATTATCTGTAGTGCCAATGACTTATTTTTATCATTTATAATTCACATTTTTTTTTTGGATTTGTGCACTCCCATTCGTAAGCTCCTGGGTCCGCCACTGCAGTTGTATAAGGTTGTTATTATTATGATTGTTTGAGTTATCGTTGTTGATAGATTAACTTGTTGGATGTTTATTGTTATATTATTTCGTGTAATTTAAAGTTTTCAAGTTTGTTTATTAGTAAGTTACGTAGATTTTTTATTTGTTGAATTTATTTTTCCTTACATTTTTTTTCTCTGGTTAATAAAGTAAAATATGGGAGAGAAAGTAAGATTTCAAAATCAAGGACAAATTTTAGTATGTGTTTGGATTTATTTTTTTAAGGGCTTTTAGTCACTAAAAGCTTAAACATGGTCAAACACCCACCTTTTGCAACCTAGAAACTACTTTTAATAAACTCAAAAGTCAATTTTTGGTGCTCAAAAGTAGATACACTAATTTGGTGTTTCTAACTTTTGAGCACCAAATTAGCATGGTTAATGTTTTATATATAAATGATAAATTTGTATGTTATAATATTTCAATAAAATAAAATAAACACATGCTTAATATACTTTAAACATAATATTTTCATTTTGCATTTTATTAAGTAGAAATAACTTATTTGAGGAATAGTTGTGTAAAATGGTAGCAAAACACTTGCTATTTTTCAAGAATTAGCTTACTATAAAGCTCAGTTTAAAAACAAAAAAATGTTTCTAAAGAGCTAAGCAAGAAAAAATATCAACGACGCATATATTTTGTCAACGATTTAATGACTCTCCAATCAAACCTTTTATCTATAACTCTAAATTAGGCCAATTATACATTCCTCCAACAAAACTAACTCAAATGGTCCTTCCCACAACTCCTTCTGACAGCTCCTTCCCCTACCCCCCTCTTCCTCATCCACCACCAGCATTATTCCTCCATACGCCATCGTACCAACAACCATCGTCGCACTACTCACCGTCACCCACCTTCCTCTTTCATACAAATGGTCCCATCGTACCAACAACCATCGTCGCCGTTTGTATATCATCTGTACAATCTTCTACTTTTTAAATTTAATTTATGCAATCGAATAATCGGAGTTAAAGAAGGGAGATTTGTAATTTATTTTATTTTAATTTATGTAATCGATTATTTTAGTTACTTTTTTTTAGTAAATATTGTTGAAAACATTAGGTGATGGCCTGAGCTCATGGGTACTTGATTAATGATTCCACATTTTGATTTTTTATTAGTCTGATAATGCTAACTCAAGAAAGAAGTGAAGTGAATAATTTGTTTGTTTTTGTTTTTCTGATATTATGAGAAAACAATGTTAATTGTATCGAAAGTCAGTTGCAAATAAAGAAGAAAGCAGTTCCGGAAATTTTATGTGGGAAATGCAAAAAAAAATAATTCAATAAATGGCCCCACCATAGAGAATTGGAAAAAGAAATGGGTTGGTGATGAGTGATAACGTGGGTGAAGTAGAATGCAGGAAATGTTTGAGTTTTAAATAGAGTAGGATTGTGCTATTTCAAAACTAAAAGTGGTATTTGATCAGCCACAACTAATTTCCTATTTCTTGTTTTTTTTGTATTGGTGAAAATTTACAGAAAAACTAATTGTATTTTGGACATTATATTGAAATTGAAGTAAGTTAATTAGGAATCTATACAATCTATACAATATAATTAAAAACCTAATAAAACCAAAAACTTAACACCATATGTCATAGAGAAGTAACAAGTAAAATAAAAGAGGTAATAAGTAAAATAGGGGACGTCATCTCATAAATAAAGGGTGAATGGATAGCAAGTTTCAAGTGTAGGAATTGAAAAGGAGTTGGAGTGAGGAGTGGTTAGGCTGAATAGTGAATAGGGATGGTGTGGGACGTGAGGGTGTGAATAAATTGATGGGCCTGAGGCCTGGGTGGTGCCCAAGTAGGCGTATATTAGGATCCATCCTCCAAAGTAATAGGAATAAGCTCCAGCAATCATCAAAGTGGAGAGGCGGCGAAAGTTGCAAGTTACCTAACGACGGGAAGATGAGGGCTGAGCATGAGGGTGTAACTCTTTCATCGGATTGCTTAGTTAAAAAGTCCCCTAACGACCGGCGACTATACAGATATCTCCAGCTTCACAATGGCCTATCTGTTTTACTAGTTCATGATCCCGACACTTATGCGGGCCACCACCCTGAGGAGGATGAGGAGGAGGAGGAGGACGAGGACGACGACGACGACGACGATGACGAGGATGAAGACGACGATGAAGATGAAGACGGCGATGAAGATGAAGACGACGATGAAGATGCAGACGACGATGATGACGAAGATGAAGGCCTCAAAAGAAATAAAGCGGCGTCCCCTCAGACTCAGACTAAGAAGGTTGTGTTGTGTTGTGTTGTTGTGTTTCATTGAATTGTATAGCTATATTCTAAGCAATTAACAACTTAATTGATTAATTAATTACTTTGTCAGGCTGCCGCAGCAGTTTGTGTCGGGATGGGCAGCTTCTCCGACCCTTACGAGGCGCAGGGCCTTGCTCATTTTCTAGGTATTCTAAATTACTCTTTACTACTATTGCTTCATCACTCTTCTCTCTTTCTCTCTTCTCTCTTTTAATTTCATTTTCCATTCTTGTAAAGAACACATGTTGTTCATGGGGAGTGCTGCATTTCCAGATGAAAACGAGGTCTTGCTCTTTTTATTTATTTATTTATTTTCTCTTTTTATTTTTAATATTAGGGTTTGTCTTTCTTTCTAGTTCTAGTTAGTCTCCCTCACATGTGTCCTCCTTTTCTTTCCTTCAGTATGATAGTTATCTCTCCAAGCACGGGGGCTCATCAAATGCATATACAGAGACTCAGCATACTTGCTACCATTTTGATGTCAAGCCAGATTTCCTCAAAGCCGCATTGGAAAGGTTTACGCCTTACTTCTTTATAATCCGAACCTAAACAACTGATTTTTTTTATCAAACTAATTAGCCTATACTTTACTGCTTCATTACTGACTAGTGCGTAAACTACTGTTTTTTTTGTTGTTGTTTAGATTCTCTCACTTCTTTATCTCACCCTTAGTTAAAGGAGAAGCCATGGAGCGAGAAGTACTCGCAGTTGATTCAGGTACCTCTATTTGTTGCCATCTTCTCACCCTGCTCTATATCATTTTGAGTCTCTATCATCTGACTTCTTATGATGATTCCTCGATTTTCTGTCTGTTGCATACCAACACAGAATTTAACCAAGTTCTGCAAAGTGACTCCTGTCGACTTCAGCAGCTCCAGTGTCACACATCTATACCAGGCCATCCTTTTAATAGGTTCTTTTGGGGTGAGTTTTTTCAGTTTCTCGTGGCTGCTTTATCTTCGGATTTGGTTCATCCATTTTCACTGACATCCTTTACCGTATGAAAGGAAACAAAAAAAGCTTGATGGAAGCCATGGAAAATGGGGTTGATTTGCGTGGAAAGATTGTGAAAATGTTTGAAGATAATTACCATGGCGGAGTTATGAAATTGGTTGTCATTGGTGGAGGTTGATTCCTATTTTGTTTTCCTCTGTGCTTCATAAGATATATTTTCAACAGTAGTGCTTTGACCATATGATTACTAGTGTCAAACTAGGGTTATGTTAAAGTGTTTTGACATTGACACAATCATAGTTTCATGCTGTTGAGGCTCACTACGGGGGTAGGCTTCCTGGAGTCTTGGTGTTAGGCACATGTTTTCTTGGCTGAAATTTTTGACAATTGACAGGTGTATTATAATCTACAAGTTTACCAAAATGTGAATAGATAAGATACTCGATGACCTTTTTTAATTTTTTTTTTTAATAAACTTTCATGCGGGCTTGCAAAATAACTGCAATAGTGCATTCGCTTGTCCGACACGCATTCTTCGAATATATGGGGAGTCGAATTAGATGTCTAATATTGGTATTTTACGGCGGACAGTAAAATGTGCAGATGTGGACGAGACTCTCTATCTCAATTATTGTTGGCTCATGGTGGCGGTGCTTTACTGCTATGTTCTTTTCCTATTGACGTTATTTGGATATCAAAACCCCCCTCATACTGTTTATCCTTTGTCTTGCTATACATAAAAAAATCCCGCTTTTGACATGTTGAAGAAATGTCATTTCATCTCTGCCCAGCCATTGCTTATTGTGTAAAAAATGAAGAGACTGCAATAAGTAAATTCTCCCCTTGCTGCGGTCCATGCTATCACAGCAATCCTCATCCTTCTCTGTTGGTGGTGCTAAATCTGGAGTGAATATGTGATGGAAACCTGGCAGTTCCGGGCTAGGATCCCATGGAGGATGTTATTTCATTTCTGTTAACTATTTTTCCTTGTGTAAAAGGCAATAAGGAGTCCAATGGTCACGTCGTCCTCTTTTCTGATCTATACTACCTAGACCGCGTCTTTTGTTCTTTAGTCTTTACCATCATCCTGCTAGCGCTGAAACTAGTGTTCTATCTTCTTATTTGTGCGCACTTTTGTTACAAAATGTGAATATATCTGTTTGTTTTCTTCTATTTCCTAGATTTCAACCTGTGTTTCATGCAATTTTTGTCTTCATTTAAACCTTTGTACTCTCGATCTCTGTAGAGTCACTTGATATACTTGAGAGCTGGGTTCTGGAATTGTTCTCTGATGTAAAAAAAGGCCCTCTTACCAACCAAGAGACTGAGGATGAAGGTCCTATTTGGAACGTTGGCAAGCTATACAGACTGGAGGCTGTGAAGGATGTTCACATCCTTGAGATATCATGGAAACTACCATGTCTTCACAAAGAGTATCTGAAAAAATCTGAAGATTACTTGGCTCATCTTATAGGGCATGGTAAGAACTTAATTTACGATACCGAATGTGTTTCTGTTTGACTGATTTTCCTAGAGAAAGTTTTTATCTTGTGAAATGGTGAAGCACATTCATTTATTGTCTGTCTTTCAAAATTTGTTAGATTCCCTCCTCCTCCAGTTTTAAGTATTTAGCTCTTGCCTTTTTTGACCTAGTGTACAGCAATGTCAAATTTCTTGTTGCCACTCTGTTTTTATAAGTCCTTGTCCCTTCACATACTTTTTCCTTCATGTAGCTGCAGATTTCTTCTTTCAAGTTATAATTCACTTATGTGTATCATCTCCAATTTAGTAACGACATTGGTTATGGTTTGTGGTAATGAGATAAAATTCATTATTATAGAGGGTAGCAGAAAATGATTTCACTGCTGCTGTTTCAGAGGGCAGGGGAAGCTTACATTTCTTCCTGAAGCGTAAGGGATGGATAACATCAGTTTCTGCTGGAGTTGGGGATGAAGGATTGCTTCGATCATCGATAGCATATATTTTTAGCATATCCATTCACCTTACGGATTCTGGCTTGGAGAAGGTTGAGCCTGTTTTGTCCTTTTCCTCTAGAGAATCATGTTTTTAATTTCATTTTTACATCTTGCGTCATCTGTCTATTTGCTGCACTCATCATTCTCAATAATGTTTCATTAATGACTATGAATTCACAGATTTATGAGATCGTTGGGTTTATTTATCAATACCTCAAACTTTTACGAGAAACTCCACTCCAGGAGTGGATTTTCAAGGAACTCCAGGACATTGGGTATATGGAATTCAGATTTGTGGAGGAGCAACCTCAAGATGATTATGCTGCTGAACTTGCAGGTAGAGTCTTGTAATATCTTTTCCGGCTGTCTTGTTAAAGATGTTGGCATGTTGGTAACTGGTGGTGATTGGTTCACTTTTTGCTTTGTATCCACAGTTTGCTGGATGTAGTAAATGTAACTCCTATCTAGGGATGTTAGTGGGCCGCGTACAAGTGGGTACTGCAAAACCCCCACCCAGTTGGGGATTCAAACATTATACTTGCCTTGGGCGGCGAGACGGGGTGAATTTTGCATCATACCCACTTCATACCTGCCACCCTGATTATTATTAAGATAATTAATATTAATATTATTGTTATTAGTTTATTAAGTTTTTAATAACTTCTCATGGAAAATCAATTGAACTCTTAAATTATAATGAGATTTTTTTTGGGGTGAATCTGTAGCGATTCAACCAACTGTTACTAAAATAAAATTGCGGTCAGGGTTACTTGTTTCGTCATATGACCGGTTCAAATTCGTAATACCAATACACAATTCGCTCAAAATTGAGCATAGTTTGAAAAAAATAGTAACCAAACACCATAATTCGATGTAATTCGGCTTCGTAATTCGCGCGAATTAATTCGCACTTCGCAGCCTGGTTGCTCAGATTAGGTAACCCTGATTGCGGTGGAGATAGTTAACGGGTAAATGGGCCAGGTATGGCTTTAAATTTTAAATTTATACTCGTGACGAGTATGCTTTTGGAAGTTAATACCGCTATGGGTGGACACGCGGCGCATTGACTATCAAACAAACATTTATATAAGTGCAAAAATACCCCCCCCCCCCCCCTCCCCCCCCCCCCCCCCCCCCGGGTTTTTTTAGAGGGCTAACATGAGTTTATAAATGGAAATTAAGCATTTGGGGATAAAAGGGTAAAATAAAAGACTGAAGAAAAAAAGTATTTAATAGTAATGCGACTTGGTTCCCTCAATAGTCGCGCCTCGTGCATGTGCCCTTAGTGTAAAAAAGCTCCCCTCAGGTGCGCCTAAAACGCGCGCACCTTGGATGAGGCATTAGCCAAAAACGCCTTAGTGCACTTTTCATATTTTTTCAACAGGCTTCTTAGTTATGCCATTTCTTTTCCTTGATATTCCTAACTTTATCCAAAATGCACGCGCCTTAGCCTTGCCTCTTTGGGTGTCATTGCCTGTGCTTCTTAGCGCCTTGCGCCACTTCAAACTAAAGGCGTGCCTTTTTAAACTAAGATCAAGAAGTATCTCCAATATATAAAAGACATTAAGTGGGTGACACCCATGGACACGGAAGAGCTTGGGAATTATTCTGGACGAATAAGCGACTCCCCCCCCCCCTCCCCATTCTATAGAAGTAGAATTTGTGGAACTTGGCTACAAGATAACTACTTAGGGGGTGTTTGGTCCTCTTGTCTCCCTTCCCGATTCCCTTTCCCTTTCCCTTTCTCTAGTGCGATCCAAACATCCCTCGTTTACTCACTCTTAGGAAGTGGGACTTTGTATAGTGGCATCTAAACAAGCACAATTTTTTCTTTTGAAAGGTCATTTATACGGATACTCCTGGTTCGTTTTTCTGTGGAAATACTCAACTTATGTTGTTTGATTTTATATTGTTTAATCTTATTTTATTTGCCAATCTCAACTTATTGTTACTTGCTTTAAGGATACTATTGTGGCTTTTGTGGGGTGATGTTTTTGCCCTCGATTACTTCAGGTAGCCTTAACTATGTAAATTGAATTCAACTAATTAGTCATGTAGTAGTACTCTGTCATGATCTTGGCTCTGGTGGAATTGTGGTGGTGTTTTACTAATACCTCCCTAATGCTTCTGATGGGGTATCCTGTTACTTTTTTTTGGATGAATGACTTCGTCTATTGTGTTGCTTCACGACCAATTTGCTATTTTATGTCCTCATTTCTTACTTTCTTTTCCTTTGCTTTTCATTCTCATTGTAGCAAACCTGCTTTTGTATCCACCGGAGCATGTCATTTACGGTGAATACAGTTATGAAGATTGGGATGCAGAGAAGATAGGATTCCTTTTGCGTCTGTTCATACCTGAGAATATGCGTATAGACATATTATCCAAATCTTTCACAGACTCTGGAGGTAACTACTAATCTCCCTCTTTAGCAACAAGTAGCAGCTGTCTAACTATTTCATTGTAGTTTTTGGTCCCTTTGAGATTGTTTTTGTTAGACTTGTATTTTGTACCTGAAATGATTGTTGTTCTTGCCCCCCCACCCCCCTTTCTATAGATGTCCTATGTGAACCATGGTTTGGAGCAAAATATACTGAGGAAGATATAGCTCTATCTATGATGAACTTATGGAGGGATCCTCCGGGAATAGAAGAATCATTGCATCTGCCTTTGAAGAATGAGTTCATTCCAGTTAATTTCTCTGTGCGTGAGAGCACTATGTCCACCAATTTGGCTTGCGAGTTGTATCCAAAATGTATACTTGATGAACCATTAATGAAGTTCTGGTACAAGCTTGATAGGACATTTAAACTTCCTCGTGCAAATACATATTTTCGCATAAACTTGAAGGGTGCATATGAAAGTGTGCGAAGCTGTCTCCTGACTGAATTGTTTGTTCTACTGCTTAAAGATGAGCTGAATGAAACTATATACCAGGTTAGTCTTGGTTTGTTCCATGTTCTCTATTGTGATAGGTTTGTCGTGTCGATGTTCTATCTACGCATGTGTAATGGATGCCTAGATAGTAATTTTTATTTGTCTTCCAGGCAGGACTTGTTTGCTCTTTAAGAAGAGGGCGGTGTGAGTGTTTTGAATGACTGCAAATAAGCAGATGGGTGGGTAGGTACTAGGTAGGCTTTAAGTAAAAGGACATGTTTACTCTTTAAAAAAATTATAGGTAACTTGGAAGTTGACTGTTAGTTTAAATTTAAAAAGGGCAGTTTGGTCCATAATAACACTTGCAACAATTATGATGCTTTACCTTTTGAACTTCTCTCACTGGAATAGTGTTAGACTAGTAGAGTACACTTCCCAAAGACACCAGAAAAGAGACTCAAAAAGTAGACTATTTATGTCATTTTGTTTTCAATAGTTGTTTGAATATATTCAATATGACAATATTTATAAAAATAAATTCTAATATGTATGAAAATGTATAGTTTTATCACTTTAAATTATAGATTAATTATATGCATCTCCAACCCAGTTCACCATATAAAGGGAACTACAAACTCCGAACTCGAATTCGAGCCAAGCCAAACTATGTAACCTAGCTGAATGCATACAAACCATCCATTCCGTCATAGGGCCAAGAGTACCCTATGTCATTATAAGTCCACTTTTGGTATTTGAAAAATAGTAAGACGTTGAAACTTCTCCTACTATACATCTCTTCTAGATTAAATCAATGCAATGACCCAGCACCAATCAGCCGTAATAAATTATAGCTAATGTCATTCCACCCATCCCATAGCTATAGCCTACACAGTCCACCTCTAAAAGATCACATCAGCCACTGATGCTGGGCAACACCCACGTAAACTTGTGCCAAAACCAACTATATAATTACTATTCCCTAAAGATTTACAGATCAAACTTTGGGTGTTCTTTAATTCCAACAAAGGCACCAATTTTCCGTGAAAAAAGGGTTACATGGATGAAGGTGGTGGTTTTAGAAATGGTGAAGGGAGGGGAAGAGGTGGCAAAGACGTTATGAGGGGGATGGGTAGACGATATAGTGATTTGAAAACAGAATATTTGCTTTCTCAAGTTGGAAAATGCTTCTTCGGATTGGTTGGTTTCTAATACTCAATTTTTGATGTCTTGTTTGCCGTAAGTCACCGGAGGTTTGTTAGCTGATAACATCTTGTTGGACTGAACTAAACACTATTGATACTTGGTTCTCGTAAATTGACGAATTTTTAGAATTGCATAAAGTATGATTCTGTATCCTTTGTTTTGTAACTATTTGTTAACGTTAATTAGGCAAGCGTAGCCAAGTTGGACACATCTATATCAGTTTCTGGTGACAGACTAGAGCTGAAGGTTTATGGATTCTCTGAAAAGCTCCCACTTTTAGTTTCCAAGATTTTGGCTGTTGCAAAATGCTTTTCACCAAAAGATGATCGATTTAAGGTGAGAGTGATATATATTTTTAATATAGTAGTACATTCACCTTGCATCTTCTTCGTTCATTCAACAATTGTCCTCAATCCCTCTTCTTAACATTGAAAACATTACAATAATTTCAAAATAGTAGAGTGAATTAGAGGAATTTGCATTTACGAATTTACTGTTGAAATTGGCTGGAATCTTGCAGGTGATTAAAGAGGACGTGGAAAGAACTTTGAGGAACACAAATATGAAGCCGTTAAATCATGCATCATACTTGAGATTACAAGTTCTATGCAAATCTTTCTGGGATGTTGGTGATAAGCTTCAGTGCCTAGCTGATTTGTCCATTGCTGAATTGCGAACTTTTATTCCAAGGCTTCTTTCCCAGGTTTGATAAATTTGAGCACAGTTTGATGATTCTTGCTTATACTCCTCCCTAAAGTCTGTATTCAAAACCTTGCACAAATAGAGCAAAAAGGGAATGAATTATACTCATCACCAGGAAACCAAGGATCGTTGAACACTTCATCCGCTACTATTATTTAGTTAAGGAAAGGGATTTGGACTAGACCTTTGATCAACATTGCACCCATTTGACCACTGGCAATTGGACGTTGCATTCTATCCATGACTGTTTGTTGTCACATATTGGGAATACGCGGAAGTTCAGTTTAATAAATTAGAGTTTCCCTCAGATTTAACTGTGAGACTGGTGACTATGCTAGTAAAAATGCCAGACCACTGTGGTCTGCGTACTATCTTTGACTTTGTGACGCTATGGCTTATGGTTTTATACGGAGTTACAACATTACCTCCTCATTGCATATGGCAAGTTCAGGATGCAAAAAAAAAAACGTTTCTAGGTGACCCATAATGAAATTGCGTTGAAAAAGTGCCTCGTCATAATATAGAAATTTCTGTTTTTTTGCAAGATTTTATCATGCTTTAGTGGCAAGTAAAGCATGAAACACACAAAATATCAAGCCACACATTGAAGCCATCAATGACATCCTCATTCACACTATTAAGACCATTCAAAACTCTTAACACTAACATGCAAGTTATCTCCATTGATGCAAAGCTTCATAGCATTCTAATAGACAACAATATTGATGCTTCTTAGAATGAGAAGTAAATAGAATTTAGTAGATTTTTTAATTATCTGAAGTTGCTACAATGCTGTTAGAACAGCTTATATACATTGGATGCGTAACTTTATTTGTCTACAATTTAATGGATCCAACTACCTGGACATGCTCGGCTATTGTTAAGCACTTAACTGATTATTTCCTCATTTCTCCCTCAAGCTAGACTTTCTTTATTAAACTTCAGTCCAAGCTTGACAGAAAGAAAGTGATGACGTGTTCTCCAAGTGCTTTTATAGTGATATATGTGCCAATCATAGACTAGTCCACACATGCTGAGGAATTAGAAAGCTTTTTAGTTTGTTCATTACATAATGGCAATCAATATTCTAGTGTTTTGTTCTTTCATGGAGCACTAGATTTTGTGCTATATGTGTGGCAACCTTATTGTTATAAAAGAAGGAAATGGGATTAAGTTAGGTATATTGATTTGTTGATCACTAAGCAACGTATCTATTCAAACAAGCTCACATGTAGTACAAGACATGCTCTTGTATTCCACTTCTGGTGTGACTCGTGAGGGATTACAAAGGGTAGGAACTGGACAGGGTTGTATAGGACCTGTATTTGATGTGCATACATTATAGTGGATCCATAGCAGATCCCATCCTTCGTACCTTTCTTTGGTTAGGAGAATAGGAGTTTTATTAAATACCTCATTTATCCAGAGTCTTTAATGGTAAATGCTTGATGCAGGCCTTTTTATTACTTGTTGTATTTTCATCCCAATTATCTCCTGGTTGTAGCCCATCACTGACATAAGCCAATGCTACAATGAATGACCCTGACAATAAAGTTTCCCTAGTGAAAAGAGAGTAATCTTGTCTTGACTGAACAAACCCCAAACTATGCAAGTTTTTGGTCAATTCTCTATTCCATTGTCTAAAATTTTGTTGTATTTATCTCCCAAATACGCTCGGAATTAAAGTTAAAGGTCCAGTCTAAAATAGATTTCTCTTATATTTGTTGTTTCATAATTCTGGTTCAAGTGAATTACTGATATAACAGTATTTATGTTCTTATACCCTGTTTGCTTTATCCCCAGCTATACATTGAGGCTCTCTGCCATGGTAATTTACTAGAAGAAGATGTAATTAGCATTTCGAAAATCTTTGGGAAGTGCTTTTCTGTACCAGAAATTCCTTTAGAGATGAGACACAAAGAGAATATCTTATGCCTTCCTTCTGGAGCAAATCTTGTCAGAGATGTTTGTTCGAAAAATAAATTGGAAACAAACTCTGTTGTTGAGGTTAGTAAACTCGGTATTCCGTATGATGCATCCCTGTTTGTCTCAGGGTCTCTATTATAAAATAAAGGATATCCTAAAAGACTGATGTTCTTGCTATTTCACGGCAAATGTATGTAGCTTTATTATCAAATCGAGCAGGAAAATGTTGGAGACTTGGTGAAACACAAAGGCCTTTCTGATCTTTTCGATGAAATTGTGCAAGAACCGCTTTTTAATCAGCTAAGGTAAAGTTCTGCATACACATTGCTATGGAGCTATCTGTTTCTCAATGCGTGTACCAATTCACTATTCCATGCATCCCATTTATATCGTGTCCCTATTTGACTAGAGACTGTATTTCAGATTTGGTGCCGAAATATTATTATTGCCCCTTCACTTATACACTAATATAATTTAATAGTAAAAGACAAAAGTTGTCACTGCCTACCCTCTAGGAGTGTCAATGACTGGGAAAGACTCTTACTTTACTTGGTGATTGGACGAGATGTTCACCTTTTTATTTACTAAATAAATATAAAATGTGGACAACTATTTGGGCTGAACTAAAACGGAAAGTCGGGCAGCATGAATGGGATGGATGGAGTATTATACTGCAAGAGAGAGTACCATGTGATGATCATCAACATCTAACCTTATTCCTTTGACTTATAGGACGAAGGAGCAGCTTGGCTATATTGTTGAGTGCGGTCCACGGATAACATATCGTGTCTTTGGGTTTTGTTTCTGTGTCCAATCTTCCAAGTACGATCCTGCATACTTACAAGATAGGATCGATAAGTTTGTTGGTGGCCTGAAATATTTTCTGGTATGCAAGCGTAACATTTAGTCATTTTAATCCTAAAGTGTTAAGACTGCCATGTGCTGTATTATGTCAAGTCGTACACATATATTGGTTGATTTTTCATCATTTAATAGGAAGAGGTTTGATCTCAATAACAGCTACACACGTTAAATAGTCCAAAAGTTAACAGGACCTAACTTCATGATCTAGGCTAAGTAAAGGAGGCAAGACACATCTCTTTAAAAATCTTGACTACTTGTACAAACTTGAGTTTCTTGAGGAGCTACACAATGCTAGTGTGCCACAGTTATATGTCTATGTATACATATGTATGGTTGAGTCTATCTTAGTATGATCCTGATTTAAAGCTCAGGTCCAGCACTGCGAAACGTGAGGTTGTCTGTTTCACGTGTAAGATTGTTTTTGTAGGTTAGTATTTACGGGTTTATTGTTACTCGTGAAGTTATCACTGCTAAGTCAATCTTCGATAGTTGCTTCAGCTTGTTACCCCCTCAGGCATGATCTTCTAAATGCTCTTTTACTCTATAGTCACCCTCATCCTTGGATACTTAAAACACCGAATATGGGCCTTGCTGTCTATGGAATATAGAATCTAGATTCCGTTACAGATCTTCTTAGCACATGAAACGTAGTACCTTAATTCAGAACAAGATGTCCATCTAGCAGGAGATTTTATTGGCACATGGTTATCTTATGATCTTTCACCGTATAGGTTGTCCTTGGCATTTCTGCCCCTAATTATTCCGAATGGGCTTTCCAACTTTGGATCTTTTTGGTACATGAAACAGCGTACCTTAAATCAAAATTAAATGTCAATCTTGATGGAGTTAACCCTCAGTAGCAGGCCTGAAAGGTCAACTTGTGTAACGAGTTTTGGCTGTCATGTCCAGTATTACCCCATATTCTTTATAAAACAAACTAGTCGAAGGTGGTATAGTTAGTTTGGAACCATCTGAACAGTAACACTTAGGTCTGGACCAACTTTTAGATGTGAAGTGGAGTCGCATCATCTTATCGGACAGAGATAAGAAAGGTAGTGTTCACTTTTGGTTTTATTACATAGAAAAAGGGATACATGATATTGGGATGAGCTAAGAAGGAAATGAGAACTAATATAGAGTTTTTGAATTTTTCCCATTCAAGTGGAGCAATAAATTTCACTATTGTCTCATTTTGGATTATTACTTGACGTTGGCAGTATATGGAAAGTTGATGAGGATGACAACCTGACAAGTCAACACGACCAAAACTCCAAAAGGTTATGGAAAGTTGGGGTCACTGGCATGACTAGAAGTAACCCAATTGCCTTTTGAAGCTTTAGTTTGACAGAATTTTATTCGTGCTTGTCAATATTGTAAGTTTGGGAGTTTTGAATCTTTGTACGTAGGTTCTATGTCAAAAAACACTGATGAGTGATGACTGTGCCAAGCGTAGTGTTGCACTTGTGCAGTTGGGCTTACATGCTTTATGCCTTTATGTGCATACATTTTACTTATATTTTCTCCTTTTTTTAGGACTTATTTTAATTCGCTTTCTGTTCCTTCATTTAATTAAATACTCTTCATTGCAAATTAAACATTACTCAGTGTACCTAGTCGTATATGCATGCATTTACTTAAATATTATCTGTTTTTTGTGCTTTATTGGTGTAGGAAACACTGGATAATGGATCTTTCGAGAGTTTTAAAAGTGGATTAATTGCAAAATTACTAGAAAAAGATCCATCTTTGACATATGAGACTGACCGATTTTGGAATCAAGTGGTGGATAAGAGGTATACCATATTCCACGTGAGCATATTACTTGTGGTTATTTAACATGCCTCCATTACTATGCTAACTTGGGCAATTTTTGCCTCTGTTATTGATTAAGCCCAAATGATTATTTTTCCTATGGCCTTGTAATATTTAGTAGGCTGTTGGAATCTTTGTTACCTTTGATCATTTAAAAGTTATGGTCAATGTGTACTTGTGCAGGTATATGTTTGATTTAGCGGAGAAAGAGGCAGAAGTTGTAGGGAGTATGAACAAGAGTGAGCTGATTGAGTGGTATAGTTTATATTTTGGGAAGACGTCCCCCAAGTGCCGCAGGCTTGCCATCCGTGTATGGGGCTGTAATACTGGCTTCAAAGGGGCAGAATCACAGAAAACATCTATGCAAAAAGTTACCGACCTTGCAGCCTTCAAGACATCGTCTGACTTCTACCCAAGCCTCTGCTGATTGCCAGCATGTTTATGGTATTCGTAACTGCACACTCTTTTTTTCTTCCTCTCCTCCTATAGGAACGTCTTATAGCATGGGACGGGCCCAATAGAAGAAAAGTTCAAACTAACTTTTCCTTTTATTTTGATAACTGCACTTTCAAATATAAAAAGATAATAACTTAAAATTAATGAAATAAAAAAAATTGTATGAAGAAGAGTGAGATGAATCGCTGATTGAATATAGTTTATATATCGCTAAGACGTCCCCCAAGTGCACAGGCTTGCCATCCCTGTAATACTGGCTTCAAAGTGGCTAAGAAAACATCTCTGCAAAAGTTGCCGACCTTACCGCCTTCAAGACATCGTCTAACTTTTAACTTAGCCTCTGCTGATTGTCAGCATGTTTATGGTATTCATAACACTCGTTTCCTCTTCATCTCCCTCTTGAACAACTCTTCTATAAGACTGTCTTGTAGCATAAGACATGCCCAATAGAAGAAAAGCCCAAACTAACTTTTCATTTTATTTTGATAACTCGACACATTCAAAGATGAAAGATAATAATTTCAAATTACTGAAGTAAAAATATTTGTATATTATTTACTTTGTTGGGTGTATTTTTATTTGGCGATCTTACCTAAAAATAGGTCATACACAACCCGTGCTCTAATTTTATCTACTTGCATGGTTCAATTATAGAGCAAAACTAGTGTTCCTGTTAGGGCTACATTTGGTTTAGTTCTTTTAGCATCTTGAACGTTACGGTTAATGTTCAGGTATTTATTTGATCTAGGGGAGAAAGAGGCAGAAGTCGTTGGGAGTATGACGAAGAGCTGATAGATTGAGTGGTGTAGTTTATATTTCGGGAAAGCTTCCGGCGTCCTCCATTTGCCGCAGGCTTGCTATCGGTATATGGGGCTTCAACCCTCACTTCAGAGTGACAGAAGCACAAAAGGAATCAACTGTGTTCTACCCAAGTCTGCTGATCGTCAGCACGTTTATGGCATTCGTAGAATCGTAGCTGCACTCTCTTTTCTTTTTGAGAGAAAGCTGCTCTGTATCTTCATTCTCCTCTTTCTCGTATATTTTTATCTACTTAGTCCAGTTTTTGAGCAAAATTAAGTTTGTTGATCCGTTTTTTATTTAAAACTACTCCCTTCATCCGGGTCATTTGATCACCCAATTTAATTATTGTCTACTTCTCATCCAATAACACTAATCTCAAATGGCCCCTCCTCTGTCCTTGGTCTTTTTGACGGAGGGAGTATGGTTTATGGTCTCTTGATTGAAAATTTCAATTATTTTTCCGGCTTATATTGTTACTCCATTTGTTTATTCAGTCTATGTAAAAATATTTAGATCGTTGAGACAATATTAACTCTTACATCTTATATATCGCGTCCTATTTTAACATATGTTGAATTAAGATAAATTGAAGTGGCGTTATTATTGGGAGAAATGAGAGCAGTATAATTGAGACAGAAACGATGGCAATTACACAAACCAACTACAAACCAACCAATCGAGAATCAACAGCTGAATACGAGATGCTATTCAAACACTTGGAGAATCACTCCTAAATCCCTTTACATTATTTTACATTACTTTTAGGTTAAACAAAGCGCCTACATAGAATTTCTAGTTAACAAAACCAATCACGAGCTTGATCGTAACTTGCTTAAACTATTCCTCAAGCTCAACATATAGCTAAAATAAAAATAAAAATTAATACTCAACATACACAACTTTGTAAAATTACAATATTAAAAGGTTCGAGTATTTTAATCAAGGTTACTATAGCCTAATTTGTTTGTTATTTGCAAAAAGAATAAAAATTGCAAGAAACATCTAAATATCATCACGCTCTCAGGAAAGGACACATACCTTGACAATTATCGGGCTACAACACATAGCTAATAGAAGCAGTCCGAGCAGCTTGAGTACATAGTAGGTCTCTCAGTAACTCGACACTACACCGACTCAGGATCACGAAATTGACATCTGATTTGAAATAAAGATATTTTAGAGACCTAAAGACCACTTTTCAGACCTTGTCTATATCAGAGAAAACAAGAAGTATTCTTTGTTTTTACGTTGTTTAAAAAGGGATACTAACATCCAATTGCTATATATAGACGTAACGGGTCTATAAATATCTTTAGGAAAACAATATTTTTGGTTTCCGAATATCGCTGAAAACCGCTGATTTTCAAGGTTATTATCCACGTTTTTCGAGACAACTGGGCCTTGAAGTAAAATGTCTCAAAATTCGCACTATAATATCTCTAAGACATATAATAAAGACTCAGCATAACGAAATTGGCATCTGATTTGAAATAAAGATACTTTGGAGACCTTAAGACCACTTTTCAGTCCTTATCTGTATTAGAAGAAACAAGTAGTAATCTCCGTTTTTACGTTGTTTAAAGAGGGATACTAAAAACCAATTGCTATTTATAGACTTAACGGGACTATAAACACCTTTAGGGAAAAATTATTTTTGATTTCCGAATATTGCTGAAAACCGATGATTTTGAAGGTTATTATCCACGGTTTTCAGCACAACTGGGCCTTGAAAAAAAATGTCTCTAAATTCGCAGTGTAATATCTCTAAGACATATAATAATGACTCAGGATAACGAAATTGGTATTTTATTTGAAATAAAGATATTTTGGAGACCATAAGACCACTTTTCAGACCTTGTCTATATCAGAGGAAACAAGAAGTATTCTCTGTTTTTACGTTGTTTAAAGAGGGATATAACATCCAATTACTATTTATAGAAGTAACGGTTCTATAAATACCTTTAGGAAAAAAATATTTTTGGATTCCGAATATCGTTGAAAACCGCTAATTTTCAAGGTTATTATCCACGTTATTCGGGACACCTGGGCCTTGAAATAAAATGTCTCTAAATTCGCAGTGTAATATCTGTAAGACATATAATAATGACTCGGAATAACGAAATTGGCATCTGATTTGAAATAAAGATAGTTTGGAGACCTTAAGACCACTTTTGAGACTTTGTTTGTATTAGTGGAAACAAGTAATAATCTCCGTTTTTACGTTGTTTAAAGAGGGATACTAAAACCAATTGTTTTTTATAGACTTAACGGGTCTGTAAATACCTTTAGGAAAAAAATATTTTTGGGACCCGAATATCGCTGAAAACCGCTGATTTTGAAGGTTATTATCCACGTTTTTCGGAACAACTGGGCAATGAAATAAAATGTCTCTAAATTCGCACTGTAATATCACTAGGACTTATAATAATGGCTAAGGATAACGAAATTGGCATCTGATTTGAATTAAAGATAGTTTGGAAACCTTATGACCACTTTTCAAACCTTGTCTATATTAGAGGAAACAAGAAGTATTCTCTATTTTTACGTTGTTTAAAGAGGGATACTAACATCAAGTTGCTATTTATAGACGTAACGGGTCTCTAAATACCTTTAGGAAAAAATAATTTTTGGTATCCAAATATTGTTGAAAACCGTTGATTTTCAAGGTTATAATCCACGTATTTCGGGACAACTAGGCCTTGAAATAAAATGTCTCTAAATTCGCACTGTAATATCTTTAAAACATATAATAATGACTCATGATAACGAAATCTACATCTCGTTTGAAATAATGATAGTTTGGAGACCTTAGGACCACTTTTCTGACATTGTGTGTATTAGAGGAAACAAATAGTATTCTCTATTTTTACGTTGTTTAAAAAAGGATACTAATATCTAATTGCTATTTATAGACGTAACGGGTCTATAAATACCTTTAGGGAAAAATATTTTTGGATTCCGAATCTCGCTGAAAACCGTTGATTTTAAAAGTTATTATTATCCACGATTTTCGGGACAATTGGGCCCTGAAATAAAATGTTTCTAAAATCGCACTAAAATATCTGTAAGACATATAATAATGACTCAGGATAACGAAATTGACATTTTAATTGAAATAAAAATAGTTTAGAGACCTTAAGACCACTTTTCAGACCTTGTATGTATTAGTAGAAACAAGTAGTATTCTCTGTTTTTACGTTGTTTAAAGAGGGATACTAACTTTCTATTGCTATTTATAGACGTAACGGGTTTATAAATACGTTAAGTGAAAAATTATTTTTGAATTCCGAATATCGCTGAAACCGATGATTTTAAAGGTTATTCACGGTTTTCGGGACAACTGGGCCTTGAAAAAAAATGTCTCTAAATTCGCAATGTAATATCTCTAAGGCATATAATAATGACCCAGGATAACGAAATTGACATCTGATTTGAAATACATATATTTTGTAGACATTAAGACCACTTTTCAGACCTTGTCTGTCAGAGAAAACAAGAAGTATTCTCTGTTTTTACGTTGTTTAAAGAGGAATACTAACATCCAATTGGTATTTATAGACGTAACGAGTCTATAAATACCTTCAGGGAAAAAATATATTTGGTTTCCGAATATCGCTGAAAATCGCTGATTTTCAAGATTATTATCCACGTTTTTTAGGACAACTGGGTCTTGGAATAAAATGTATCTAAATTCGTACTGTACTATCTCTAAGACATATACTAATGACTCAGAATAACGAAATTGGCAACTGATTTGAAATAAAGATAGGTTAGAGACCTTAATACCACTTTTCCGACCTTGTCTATATCAGAGGAAACAAGAAATATTCTCTGTTTTAACGTTGTTTAAAGAGGGAAACTAATATCCAATTACTATTTATAGATGTAACGGGTCTATAAATACCTTTAATTCACGGTTTTCAGGACAACTGGGCCTTGAAATTAAATGTCTCTTAATTCGCACTGTAATATCCCTATGACATATAATAATGACTCAAGATAACGAAATTGGCATCTGATTTGAAATAGAGATATTTTTGAGACATTTAGACCCCTTTTTAGACTTTGTCTGTATAAGAGGAAACAAGAAGTATTCTCTGTTTTCACGTTGTTTAAAAAGGAATATTAACATCCAATTGTTATTCATAGATGTAACGGCTCTATAAATACCTTTAGGAAAAAAATATTTTTGGTTTCCGAATATTGCTGAAACCGCTGATTTTCAAGGTTATTATCCACGTTTTTCGGGACAACTGGGCCTTGAAATAAAATATCTCTAAATTCGCACTGTAATATCACTAAATTCGCACTGTAATATCTCTAAGACATATAATAATGACTCAGAATAAAAAAATTGTCTTCTGATTTG
>JAIUZE010002556.1:0-131804 GCA_022085475.1 Heliosperma pusillum | reverse complement strand
CCCTAGTGTTTGGGATGAGCCAAGTAAATTCAAGCCAGAGAGGTTCGAAAATGTTAAAAGTGAAAGTCTTGAATGTGTGTTTATGCCATTTGGTTCAGGAAGAAGGTCTTGTCCTGGTGAACATTTGGCTTTGAAAGTTATTGGGATAGCTTTGGGATCTTTGTTACAATGTTTTGATTGGGAAAGAGTTGGGACAGATTTGGTTGATATGCAAGAATTTGTTGGAGTTACTATGTCTAAAGTTTGTCCATTGGAAGCAAAGTGTAAACCTCGTGGTGCTATGATTCACTTCATTTCTAGCATTTCAAATAACAAAACTGACAACATTATTGCAAAATTTTAATTCATCACAAGTATTTTTTACAAGACTTCGTGTATCATAATGAGTAGTTCGTATTTAATTTCGTTTTTTTAATGTTTTTTCCTGGTGTGTTATTTATGTTTTTGAAGAAAATTTGAGATGACTTCTATTTGGTGGTAATTACAGCTGATTGTAAGATTATTTGTCCTCACGTAAGTGTGTTACAAAGTACATATAATGTAGTCATGTAGATATTAATTTCCGACTTGGATATTTTATTTGACAATGGTGGTCCCTCTTGTAGTCTTGTATATATTGAGTCGAATGGCTTGCCCAAGGAACAAATAGGGCATGAACTGTAATCTCTACATAAAATAGAGAATTCAGAGGCTATTTGTGCTAAGATTAACACTCACACAAACAAGACACAAAAGGACTCGAAACAAGTAACAATGTCTTGCACTAGAAATAAACCAAGAAACTCAAAGGAACCTGCTCAAGGCCATGCAGTAAAGATAGGACCTTTTGTCTTAGCGCACAAGCACAGACAGAAAGGGTTGTGTTTAAGGCAAGCACAAAAACAATAAACCTTAGACACCAATGTATTTAAACAACACACAAGTAAGTTAAAGACACAAATAAGACTCAAGCCTCTGCTAAGAGTTTTGTGTTAAAACAAAGTTCTGTTTTTCAATTCATCATAATCTGATTTCCTTAGGTTACAAAGCATGGCTTATATAGGCCAAGAGATACACATCTAAGGGTCTCAAATGCATCATATAATGTACAAGAAAGTCGTGGCCTTGGCCTTACACAAATCAGAATAGTAACTAGGAAACAAAAGCATAAAGTAATAAAGCAGAAAACAGAAAAACAGAAAAGAGGCTGCACCTCTTTGTCTTCTTGTAGAAGGTCAATTAATATGCGTAAGACCTTGGAGCTTGGGCTTGGCAGCTACCATCCTCAATTAAAATAGGTTAGGATGCCTTTCAAGTCGTGCCCTTGTCTTGCCTAGCCAAAAATAGCTTTCAAAACAGCCTTGGCACATGATTGTGCTAAATTGGTTCTACCTGGACCCATTTGTTTGTACTTAGCTAAACTTGATCTTTTATTGTTAATTAGCAAAAACTCTCCTGGACTTTTATCTTCATAAGACCTTAAACTAAGAGTAATAGGCCTTGGAATCACTCCATTCACATTAGGGGTTGCCTTGGACATTGTTCTTTGATGTTGAGCCTGAATCGCGCGAGATAGGACATGAAACTTCTGATTGTATTTTGTAACAGTCATAACTCTTTGCTCATGATGAATTGGAAGACCCATGATAGCTCATTTTAAAGCTATGGATGTTACCTTTCTCCTACATCAAGAATCACCCCTAAAAACTAAACTAGAGTTTGAGTTATTCAACTTTGAGTGCTTATTGGTCTTAATCCGATGCCCAACAGACTTGTCACTAACCAAACCCTATTTGCTCAAGCCATAACTTTCTTTTTAGGACGCGTTAGGAGTCCTTAAAGGTACCATTGGAAAGGTAGATGAGTTAGATTTCCCCTCCCTTTGATAACACTCAAATTCCTCGCTCCAATCTTCATCTATGATCCATTTGGTAAGAGGGGTCAGGCTAACCTGTGCATTGCACTCATCTGTAGGTGTTGTCTTGTAGCAGCCATAAGTCAAGCTACAGACTTGATATTTGGGTGATTCTAACTTTCTTGTATAGCCAAGAGCTTAAGCTTTCCAATGACTCAAGAATAAAAGGATTTGCATGAGTATCTCTTGAAATATAAATCTTGAAAGTCAGGCTTGTACATTTGAAAGTTCAAGATGCTATTGTTGATCCCCTAAATTGCATTTATTTAGGATGTCCATTTTGGACAATCCAATGGACTATTATATTAGCACAAAAATGAGTGACAATGCAACAAGTTTTGTTGCAGGGCATCAGAATTGTTTCAAAGGGACCATCCCTTAGCGCTTGTCTAAGAGTGGCAAACTTCAATTCGAGCTTGAGTTCTTAAAGTTTTTATTATTTAGAGAGATAAAAAACGGGTGACTGCCTAACTTATATGACCTAATGTAAACTAAACTTAACCGTTAAAAATTATAAGGCCTGAACTGAAGTGAAAGGAACGTAACAAAAGGACCCGTGGACATCTGTGGGCCATGTTCACAGTTTAGCGAGCTAGTGTTAGTGACCATTCTCGATGCAGGGTTAAGGTCTGGATGTTACATATAATCTGCAATTTTTCTCTTCTATTTATTTCAAAATATAATATAATAAGGCATTTTCATCAGCTTAAATTCAAATTAGGTGATTTTTATACTCCAAATTAAAACGTTTTAGATTCACTTATGTAGAGTGATAGATTAATTTATGGGATATTCTACATGGTACCCCTCAACTTTCTGACTTTCTACGTGGTACCCCTACACTTTTGGAAACATACATGGTACCCCTAAGTTTTCTAATTTGTATTAAGCGTAACCCTAACTTTTAATTCCGTCAATTAGTATATGTTTTAGACGTTAAGTGCTGAGTTGGACGCTTATGTGGAATATGACTGGCTTTTGTCTTAGTCCACATAGATTCCCGTCATTTTTCCCTATTTTCCCTCCCAATTAGCATTATTTAGTCTTCTTCCACCCTTTTTCTTTTTTCTTCCTTCTTCCATCTTCCTTAAAATTCTGTGATATTGTTTTGTTATGTATGTTAGTTAATGATGGATGGATGGATGTAATGAATCTTGTTCTTCAGTTTATTGAATATGAATGAAGTACTTTAATCAATCTCCGTCTTTGAATTAGAAATTTAATTTCTTTATTTTTTAAATAGAAACATTACAATGATTCCTAAAACATGATACTAATACACTTAATGTAAAAATTCATAAATGAGACAAAATTTTGAAACTCCTTCTTGAACTCAACAATATCTCCATTAACACTACTTGTACATTCTTCTTCTTCATTTTCATCTTCACTTGCACATCTCTTTCTGAAATCCTTTGTGATGGTAACATGCTCTTCCGATAACCACATAATAAAATGATTACAATCTAGGCATTTGAAATAAGTTTTTCGGGGGTTGTTAATGGAACCCGATATCTTAATTATAGCGTTCAGACCACATCGATTGCAACATTGGTTCCTAAAATCAAGACCATCTAATGGTAATTTTTTCCAAGAAGATGAAGAAGACATGAGAGATAAATGGAAAAAAAAAACAATATCACATAATTTTTAGGAAGATGGAAGAAGGAAGTAGAAAGAAGAATGGTGGAAGATGATAAAAGAAAGAACACTAAATAATGCTAATTGGGAGGGAAAATGGGGAAAAATGGCGGGAATCTATGTGGACTAAGACAAAAGCCAGTCATATTCCACATAAGCGTCCAACTCAGCACTTAACGTCTAAAACATATACTAATTGACGGAATTAAAAATTAGGGTTACGCTTAATACAAATTAGAAAACTTAGGGGTACCATGTATGTTTCCAAAAGTGTAGGGGTACCACGTAGAAAGTCAAAAAGTTGAGGGGTACCATGTAGAATATCCCTTAATTTATTAAATAAAAAAACGATTCACTTAGATACTAATAACTAGGGCATCGCATGGAACGAATATCTGATCCGAAATTTGATGTTTTATTATCCGATATCTAATCCGAATACTTTGGATATATAATTTAAGATATCTAAAATATCGGATCAAATACCTAGATATCGGACATTTGATCCTTTAAATCTAAGATAGCCTAAAATTTGAACAAGACAATTGCATTCAAAATTGATATTTATAGATCTGGGCATACCAGAACTTAAATTAATTGTATATTATAGGAGTATGATCCAAACTTTATAATTAAAGAAGTGAAAAGATGAAAATCAAAGAGACTTCACAATCAAATTATCCTAAATTGTCTTAGGTGACTTAGTAGTATTAGTTGGTCTTGCTTAAAATGGGGCGACCCGTCTTATTAATTCAGACGGGTCAAGCCCCCTCACAAAAGAGCAAGTTGGGCAAGTGGGTGGGTTATCCATTATCCTCCCACTTGCGCTACTTGCTCTTTTGTAAGGGGGCTTGACCCGTCTGAAGCAATAAGACAGGCCGCCCCGTTTGAAATAAGAATTTGTGTCGTAGTATAGTTGAGTGTAGCGGAGTCTTTGAAAAAGGCATAACTAATTTTCTGCTTACTCTTCTTATTCTCCCTGTAGATCGAAGGCACGATGGGGTTCGACATGCGCGACACTAGTTGGCAGCTATTTACATACTTCCTAGGGCTTAACGGTGGATTTAATGGCATTACCTATGGTGGCAATGGGTCGCGGGAGGCGGCGTCGAAACTGACACATTATTAGGCCCGACATCGTGGTGGTTGTGTGAATCTGGCATCCTAGTTTTGGCGTCGTGGTTGCGTCGATGTTGGAGATGCGGCGGTTGTAGTAAGTGGTACTCGTGGAGGGAATGGATGAGGGGAGGTGGTAGTTGTTGAGACTTGAGAGTATACCTGGCAAAACTGACCCGACCCGATAAGGCTGACCCAGGACCCGAAAGCGACCCGGAATTACCTGACCCGAGGATGACCCGAAACCCGACTTGACCCGACCCGACCCAGACCCGACCCGAACCTTGACTGACCCGAAAGAGACCCGACCCAGAATAACCCGACCCGAAACCACCGACCTACAGACGACCCAATTTGAAATGATCCTAAATGACCCAATTTATTGTGATTAGGGGTGATAATGAGACGAGACGGCCCACGTGCAGCTCAAGCTCGGCTTGCTCCAAGTCGGCCCGTGCGAGTTTGGCTCGACGCAGGCTTGACTCGAAAACTAACTTGATCATTTTGACCTGAAAATGGCCTAAATAAATCGGATATGAATCTAAAATGTCCTGACCCAAAATGACCCATACCCGAAATGGCCCAAACCCGAAATTGGCCCAAACCCGAAAGCGACCCGACCCGACCCGACCCGACCCGCCTCGAAAGATTTAGCAAACCCGAGATGACCCGACCCAAACTGACCCGACCCAAACCCGACCCGTTTGACCCATTTGCCAGGTCTACTTGAGAGTCGTGTCAATGGAGGGAAGATGGGCATGTAGAAGATGAATGGGTGAATGATGACTACGTGAGTAGTGACACTAGTCTTAAGCCCGTGCAAATTGCACGGGTTTGCAGTTTCAAATTTTGTTATTGAAATAGTGTTTAGTACAAAAAATGGGACAAATAACCTAACGGAATGTTTGATAACGCGGAATGGATTTCATTTTTATGATTTCAGTTGTAGAAATCAAAATGTCTGAATTTAATTTCAAAAATTCGTTTGGAGATCACATGGAATTCAATTCTAAATTTCAATTTCTCAATCATGTTTGGGAAACTCATGGAATTGGAATTGGAAATAAGCGGGCGGGCGTGTATGGCTCAAAATCACTAAAATAATTAATATTGTGACGGAAAATATTTGCGATTGGGAAAAAACGCATAAAAAAAATATTGCAATGAAATTTACATTACAAAAAACATAATCAAATAGTGATGAAATTGAAATGACTACTATATATATGGTAGGAATTTGAGAGACCCAAATTCTAACTAGGTTGGAATTGAGATCAATTTCAATTCCAAATTATGAAGGTTCCCAAACGCTTGAAATGCCTCAATTTCGGAATTGAATTCCAATTCAAGGTTACCAAACATACCGTAGGAGCGTGTTCAGATAGAAAGATTTGGAGGGAAAAGAGATGAGATTTCCTTTATTTGGTAGCAAAATAATGTAGTGTTTGGCAAACAAGAATTCATTTTGTTTACATGATTCTAATTCTAGAAATTGAAATGGAGATATTCAATTCCAATTCCAATTCCCGAAAGTTGTTTGGTTACCCATGGAATTCAATTATAAATTTCAATTCCATACTAGTGTTTGGAAGACTCTTGGAATTCATTTGTTTTTCAAATAAGTCACTTGACAAATAATCCGATTAGAATTGTACTGGTACACTCCTGAGGAGAGCTACTAAATTCCATACTAATAAATAGTTAAATACTACTAAATAAGAGCTACTAAACAACAGCATCACAGTAGCTCGAAAAAGGCAACAAAGACTACTAAACAACACTACTATCAACAACACAAAGGCACTCCAAGACCCAATCCAGCTTTTCATCGTTCGGAAGTGACTTCAACATCTCAAAATCAGTTACGGGGCCATTTGTAAACTTTCTAGTAGCCTTCATGACTTGATGTCGGCCGATACCTTCGACATTTTTCACGACATCATGAATTTCTTGTGGAGTGGGTTTTGGATTCTCTTTTGGCTTACTTTGAACATACTCTCGGAAGCACTCTGTAAAATTTGCTACAGCGTCTGCTAATTGAACACGCTTTTGCTTCTTTGACCTCGAGGAAGACATTGTCTTGTTTGAACTACCCCCTTCACTCTCAAGTTCGTCATCCATAGCTACGGCAGCCTCATCGTGCATCTCTACTCCATCACCCACAGCTCTATCTGGGCCACATAAAGTGCATATGTCGTCCCAATATTCTATCGACTTGTTTCGGTAAGGGGCTGCATTTGGATTCTCCTGTCAAAAGCAAAACCATTGGACAATTATCAAAGCACATGGAAATATTATCTGCAACAAGTACAAATGAGTCTGCTGAAGATTATGGGCATTAAAATATATGCACTAGTTCAGAAATGGAAGCTCATTAAGCCTGCCACATAATGGCTCAACAAGAACATGAATCTTAATTTCTAAGGAACTGCAATGCAGCATGCATGTATGACAATCATTGCTCCAAGAACATCAATAAGTGCTAATAAAGCAGCAATTTTTATGCACCAAATCATAAACCATTCAACTACATAAACTCAACGCACAACACAAGTTGAAAAGAAAAAAATATCAAAAAAACAGATAACCAAACACATTTAACAAAAAAACAGAAAAAATGGTCATACCTTAATAAAAGAAGTCCATTGCTCCAAGTCTTCAAATCCTATGACAATCATTTTTCGATCCTCATCCCATTTGAACTTTGAGAAAGTTCTAATATCACTTATTGCCCCATAATGCTTTTTCCAAGACTTCATTCGATTTTTCACATTATCCGTGGTGAGAAGGGCGCCTAGGGTGGCCCTAAGTTCATCGACTACGGCTTGGTATGCTTGTGGCTTCCATTCACCATCTGCCTTGTTACCTTCTTTTAACTGATCATGCAATACTCCAATCATTGTCTCATCCATTTGCTTTGTCCAAGTTACATAACCTCTCTTCTTAGATTGTGTTGATGACGTAGGTGCTTTCCCTTTGTTACTCATGGCTATGTAAGAAGAAGAAGAACACATAAGAAGAAGAAGAAGAAAAAAATAGAATGAAAAATACAGAAGAAAAACAGCATGAAAAATACAGAAGAAAAACAGCATGAAAAATACAGAAGAAAAACAGCATGAAAAATACAGAATGAAAAACAGCATGAAAAATACAGAATGAAAAACAGCATGAAAAATACAGAATGAAAAAACAGAAACAGAATGAAAAAAACAGAAGAAGAAAAACAGAATGAAAAAACAGAAGAAACACAGAATGAAAAAAACAGAAGAAGAAAAAACAGAATGAAAAAAACAGAAGAAAAACAGCGTGAAAAATACAGAAGAAAAACAGCATGAAAAATACAGAAGAAAAACAGAAGAAAAACATACTAAACGTATCTCTAAACCATATTCCGCAAAAATCTAGGTCGATCTTGGGCTGAGACGGTCATTTGGATATGTGTCCCATCAAGCGCTCCAATAACCCCTTCAAACCATTTCCATTTATTATCTCCGGCAAAACCTACCGTAGAATCTATGTGTTTGATGTAATATTGACCTATTTTCATCACAGCTCTAAGCACCATGTGGAAATGACGACTCACAGTTTCTCCCGATCGAGTATACACAGCCCCAATAGTCCTATTTTTCAAGTCATGCCCAAGTATATGAAGAAAATAGGCTACAATTTCCTTAATTGCGACATTTCTAGTTGTCTTTAAACCCCCTTTGATTTGCAAAATGCGACACAACTTGTCAAAACAATTTCTATCCATTCGTAATTGTTCCCGACATATACGGTCGTTCATTAACGAATCAAACCAGTATTTTCTTTTTTGAACACGTTCATACTCACACCAAGCTATTTCTTTTTCTCGATAATTAATGTGATGCCATGAGCATAATATTACACTGATAAAACCAAAAATAATAGCAAATAACTCAACTTCATCATCAAAATCCTCTCTAGGACGCTTCCTTGACAAAATAATGTTAACAGCCATTTCTTTGTTGTATTAAAGCTCAAACCCTATAATAATATGACAAAAATATGTAATCAATGTTGGCAATAATCGACGACCTTAATTTACTCATAAACAAACACACAAAATGTTGGCAATAAAACGCAAACCAACAATACGTAATCATTCCATAACTGTATAATAAAAATATGAATTACTTCCGATCAATTACTAATATAACATATTTTTGAGAAATATCAATCATTCCAATCATTCCAATCATTCCAATCATTCCAATCATTCCAATCTATTTTTCGTTTCGGACAGAAGAAATCAATTACTTCCGATCTTACTAATATAAATATAACAAAAATATCAATCATTCCAATCGAAATCAACCCTAATTCACGAAAAAAAAGAGGCAAACTAGATGTAAAATGATTGCCAGAAACATACCGTGGTGAAGAATAAAGAGAGATTTTGAGAAATTTCGAGCTATGAATTGTCGATCGATTGATTGTTGATTGAAATTTGGGAAACTAGGGTTTGAGGTTTTGAGCTATGAAATGTCGGCAGTCATAGTGAAATGTTTGAGGATTTGGGGAAACAAAATGACTACCCATTAGAAGGGATTTGGGTTGGTCTTATTTTACTCTAAGTTGGAATTGGGCTGGATTTGTTCAATTCCAATTCCAAATTTTGTAAGTTGCCAAACATTAGAATTGGCCCAATTCTATAATTCATTTCCAAATCCATGTTGCCAAACAGGCCATAAAGGTGAATTGATTTAGAGGGGAGAGAAAATTGATCCCTCTATTTCTCTCCTCAAACCAAATTATTTTCCCACCAACGTAGGTAAGATTTAGACGGGAAATCATCTCGTCCATTCCCTCCCTTTCCCCTCCCCTCCATTTCCTTCTACTTTTACTATCCAAACACACTCAAAGGAAAAAAATTGAAAAAGCATTGAGAGGGAGTGTTTATATACAACGACTAACATGTAATTTTTAGGAATTGTTATTAGATTGAGTATTATTTAGGCTTTTCCTCATTAATATAATCTCCCATATCCATCCAATCCGACAAAATGTAAAAATCTTCTTTTTTTTTTCTTTTCAGATCAGATACGGAGATCCAAAATTTTAGGAACAAATATCGGTATTTGATTCGATATCCGAATATTTCAGATCAGATATGCGATTGGAAACCTGTTTTCGAATATGATATCCAACATTTCGGTCGGTTCGAATAATCGGGTTTTTTGCTCAGCCTTACTAATAAGTAATAAGCAATGATTTGTTAAAAAAAAGGAGTAATTTGAAACACAAAAAAAGATAAAAAGTTGTTATTTGAAAACTTTGATCTTTAAAATAGTGTATTTAATTTGAACTCTTTTACTTGGTTTCAAAATTCACTTCTCTCTCATTCCATTCAATAAAATTTATCTCTCTTCTTTCTAGAGAGAGCTTTTCTCTCCATAGGAGAGCCGCTTCGTCCTTCTGTTATGAGGGTTTTTTGATCTTCTAGTCTAATGCTCAAAATATATCTTTCAAAATCATATTATTTTGATGACAAATCCATAAATTATTATTGTTTAGTTCTCTCAGAATTTTTTATTTTGCCTTGGAGCGGAAGCTCTTCTTGGTTTTGGGACTATTTCTGCAAATTCTATGTCCTATCTAATCAGTTGCACTAATGACCCTGTTTCATGTTCTTAGGCCTTAATCTAGGGTGTATTATCGCTTAATCTTATTTGCTTCTGAAGATTAATGGGTTATCGTCCTGGTTTTCACTCTAATCATTATTTTTCTGATCAATTCTTATTGGGTAACTTTGAGCTAACCAATATCAGCTTGCAGTATCATATCATTGTGTTTGTTTTTCTGTGATTTTGGTTTTGTAGGAACTTGGGGGCTCCGGTTTCCCTCCTATTTAAGGAATTAATGCTCTGTTTTCATTCATTCATTCCTCAATCATTAAGTGTTTCTTTATTCTGCAATTATTAATACTTCAGTAATAAAATCCTTCTCTTATTCTTCAACATTATTAACTATTATTCCTTCATTTATTATGGATCAACCTCATCATTTTTTCACAGAAGTATTTAATCAGGATCAAGAGGATATTCATCATAATGTCAATTTTCAGGAAGCGGTTCACTTCAACCCTCCACTTATTAATGAATGGAGATATCCTCATGTTAGTGGTATTGTGGCGCCTAATCCGGATCACCTTGGTAGCTCACTCAACTTCTGGAGTAAGTGTCTCCTGGGATTCTTGGTGGACTATAGGCTGTTCAGGGCTTATAGCATTAATAAAATGATTGAGGATAATTGGGCTACCAGAGAACCTATCTCGGTCTACAGGGTTGGAGATATCTATGCTATTCATATCGACAATCCTCAAGACCTTCAGGAATTACAGAATAGAAATATTATTGTTCTGGATGGTGCTCTTATGCTTCTCAAGAAATGGTCACCATGTATGATTCCTAGAACTGTGAGATTTTCATCAGCTAAGCTATGGGTTCGTATTTGTGGATTACCATTTGAGTATCTGAACTCAAACATTGCAAATATCGCTGGTCAAATCTTTGGGGGTGAATTTTCTGTTGAGGAATTTGGAATAGTTCCTGATCATGATTACTTAAGAATTCGAGTTAATGTTATGCTTAATGAACCTCTTATCCCTTGATTTTACTTACAATATAGAGGTAACAAACTTCTTTGGATTCAATTCAAGTATGAGGAAATATTTAAATACTGTGTTCGCTGTGGAAGAATTGGGCATAAGATTTCTCTGTGTGCGGAAAGCATGCCAGATGTGATTTCTAATATTAATAATGTTCTTGAGAGAACTAATGAAAGGGGTTTTGTAATATTTCAAAATCGCTACAACTATACTATGTTCAACTTGGACCTAAGGGCTCTCCCTTCAACTACTAGATATGCTACTTCAAAGGTCAGGCTTGGCAGAAATTCTGGATCTTATGTTCTTGCTGATTATTTCTTGGAAAGAGTTATCGACTTTGACCTGGGATTGGTGGATGAAGGGCGTATTTATCCAGGAATGGAATATGCTATTAATGCACTTCCTTTTACCAGCCCTGTAATTTATGATACTAAGAATGAAGATCATATTATGAGGGAAGCAAATGAAGGGTTCACAAATGAAAATGAATTTTATGGGGATTCTGATGTTAGGATGGCTAATCGATTTTCTGAAGAACCTATGAATCAACACAGGAATGGGGGTGAGGACGTTTAGGCAAATGGATTTTTCCAACCTCAAGATCATCATCCCATGGATGTGGAAACTAATGGTATAGCTAATGGAAATGATTATGCTCATGTTGATAATGGAGCTATCAATGGAGAAGCCTCTCAAGTGAATGATCATGAGATGTTTGAAATTCTCTCGGTTAATGGGCATGAGGGTCTTACTTATACTGGTCGGGGACACATCAATGATGGTTCTGCTCAACCAGTTTCGCCTGCTCCTGCTGCTGGAGCAAATAATCATCATATCAATAATAATGACAGTGATCAGGAGGTGGATATAGGGGGAGAATCTCAGTCAGATACTTTTGCTTTCCCTGTTTTTAACAATGAAGACTGGGCTCTAGGAGATCCTTATGAGGGCTTTGATGGGCATGGGGAACAAGAGTTTGATTTGGATCAGAATGCCTTCACTATGGGGTCTATTTTGGCTAGGGTAGAATTAAGGGAGGATATCATAGAGTTGGATAATGAAGGTAGGGGTTATGGTCAATTTATGGAGGCACAAGAAAATTTACCTTTTGTCTATCATGTACCCGTGGCACATTTTGAAGACATGAATCATTTACATCCTTTATACCCTTCGAATGAGCCAAACCCTGTTCTCAACTCTCAAGACATTCATGGATCTGATGAGATAATTTCTTCTCTCAAATCCATCTCTGATGAGTAGGATCCAAATACAAATTCCTCCTCTTCTGAAGATTATAGTACATCAAAAAATCAATATTTCATGGATGCTGTTGAACACCTCAATGCTCTTTTATTTGAACATGGGGAGAATGATTAAGGGTCTGATTATCTGAGTCCAATGACAAGTGGTGATCCTCCGCCAAGGGTGAATGTAGATATTATTGCAGGAAATATGCAAGCAAAGGAACTGGGTGGTTATTCTTTAATTGCTGATATGGGCTCTTCATCTCACCTCTGTGCTCAGGTTACCGCAAAACTGAATAAATTGGATGCTGATATAGGGGCTGTGGGACATGTTACAATTGATAATGACAATGATTCTCTATGGGGATTAGAAGCTGGCAATGTTATTCCATCTTGTGGGTTTGGAAAGGGGAAATCAATCACTAGATTATTCAAGCTAAAAGGAAGGAGTGATGATGCAGTTCTGGATTTTTCTGATGTTCAGGTGAGTAGAAATGGGATTAAAAGGAAGGCCTTTTTCAGACCCGGGGCAAAGTACTGAAAATGTAATGTACAATTTCGAGGAGGAATTTGATTGTGTATCTTCTGATTCCAAAAGAGCTGCTAGGTTTGCCTCACCTATTTCAAGGGGTTTCCATATTCAAGTTGAAGAGTCTGACATGGTTATTTCGAGTCCTGACGAATCTGAGAAGAAAGGTGTTGCGGGAATTGACCTGTCTCAATTCCCTCGGGGATTATGAAGGGATTGAGTTTGAACTGTAGGGGTCTAAATAATCCGCTCGCCCCTACAGTTCCAAAAATTAGAGCGATTATAGGCTCGAGTTATTATGATTTTATATTTCTCAGTGAAACTAAGTGTAAAACTAGTTCGGTTGATTTTATTTTTAGAAGTGTCTTTCCTTTAAGTTATGGACGGAGTAGATGTGGAGGGGTCTAGAGGAGGTATATGGTTTGGTTTTAGAAATAAGGAGTCGTATAATTTATTAGATGTAAATCCTAATTATATTATTGTTGAAGTAATGCAATGTAAGTAAGTGTTATGCTATTTGTGTCTTATTTATGGGGAGTCCAAAGCACACAAAAGGGAAGCTGTTTGGAATAATCTAAGTATATGGTTGGATTCTCTTACTAAACCCTTTCTTATATTTGGAGACTTCAATCAAGTGGAATATCAAGAAGATAAGGTCGGAGGTTCCAAAGGCCTTATTCGGGGACTGGATTTATTTCAATTTTGGAAACTCTCACATAATCTCATGGATATACATTTTAAGGGACCAAAATTTACATGGTGTAACAAAAAGAACTCCGGGGATTTAATTTTTGAAAGACTAGACAAAGCTCTTGGCTCGTAGGACTGGAATAACTTGTTCCTTAATTCGGGTATAGTTCATCTTCCTATTCAAATTTCTGATCATGCTCCTATAATATTTGATTCGGATTTGGTAGCTCTTAGAAAGGGTCGTCCTTATAAGCTAGAAGCCTGGAATTTTAATTTCGAGGAGTGCCTGAATTTTATCCAATCTGAATGGAAACTGCCGAAATGCGGATCTCCTGCATTTAGATTGATAAGGAAACTATCAAGGGCTCGATCAAGATTCAAAAAATGGTCTTTATCTAAGAAAAAGGAATTGAATGGTAAATGGACGGACTTTGATCGCGAATTGGAAAAAAGCATAGAATTAGGAATCAATAATGGTGACATTCGTGAATTTTTATTGGCTGACTCGAAGACTACTGAATTTGCAAAATCTATGGCCATATACTGGAAACAAAGAGCAAAAATTAAGTGGATATCTGAAGGAGATACTTGTTCTAAATATTTATTCAATTGTGTTAAAGGGAGATCTGGAAGTAACTTCATTAAAGGAATTATTATAGATAATGGACAATGGACATACAACGAGGAATTGATAAGAGAGTCCTTTTATTCTCATTATGCGAATCTCTTTCAGGCCAACTCTAATGACGTATCCTTTGATACGTTTATGAATATGGAATCTTGTATTTTTAATGGAATAAGTTCGCGGATGGATCAGGATGATGTGGATCACCTTGATAAACCTTTCACGGCTAAAGAGGTTCGGAAGGCTGTATTTCAACTTAGCCCCCTGAAATCTCCTGGACCTAATGGTATTCCGGGTATTTTTTATCAACGATGTAGGCATTTCATTAAATATGAAGTTATTTCTGCGGTCCTTGGGGTTTTAAACAGAGATTTTATTTTGAAAGAGCTTAACATGACATTTATTACTTTAATTCCTAAGATCTATGCTCCGGAATCGGTGGAGCATTTCAGGCCAATCAGTCTCTGTAATAATATTATGAAGATTGTCACCAAGTGTATTACCAATAGACTTAGCAAACTTATGGGAAAACTTGTAGGAGAATTTCAAAATGCATTTGTTCCTGGAAGAAATATCTCGGATAATATTTTGATTGCTAATGAATTATTTAACTCCAATTCATGCTCCCGGAAAAGGAAATCTCAAAGGATGGCTTTCAAGGCGGATATGAGCAAGGCATATGATAGAATGAGCTGGAAATTTATTCGAGCATCTCTTCTCCATCTCGGTTTTTCGATAAAATTTATAAATCTCATTATGAAATGCATCACTTCTGTCTCATATGAGCTTCTGATTAATGGTATTCCTTCTAAGAGGATTTGTCCTAAAGGAAGACTGAGACAAGGAGATCCTTTATCCCCCTATATTTTTGTCCTCTGTACGGAGATTTTATCCCAGAATATCATGCTAAATGAGGAAAATGGTCTGTTTAAGGGTATTAAGATTTCAAGACATTCTCAATATGTTTCTCACCTCTTATTTGCGGATGATTCTATATTCTTTATTGAGGGAGATACGAGTTCATGTAGATCTTTGAACGAAACTATTGATCGATACTGTAATGCTTCTGGGCAAATAATTAACAAGGAAAATTCTGCAATACTGGTTAGCCTTAATGCCAGGCTATCATTTGCAAGGGATTGTTACAAAAATTTTAAAGTTTGTGGTTCTTCTTCGATGGGCAAATATTTGGGTGCTCCTACTGAAATTGGGATCGATTGGAACAAACCAAAAAAGGAAATCTTTAGATAGGTTCTTGATAATATTTCTAAAAGAATATCCTCTTCACTACTACAAAAACAGGCTATGACAACGGTTAAAAACCGTTGTAATATTAAAAAGCAGACGTTGTTAAAGCTTCCGTTGTTAAAGGTTGTAACAACGGTTCCTATTTAACTAAAACACCGTTGTGAATAGTTTTAACAACGGTAAACAGTCGTTGTTATTACTAGATAACTGTTGTTAAAACGTGTGAATAATTATGGTGGGAAAGATACAAAAACGGTTCTGTTAAATGAAACCGTTGTTAAAGCTATGATTAGTTTTGGTGGGAAAGATTATAACAACGCTATTGTTTTTCAAACCCGTTGTGAATATAGTTAATTACAACGGAGTATATTAAACAAGCCGTTGTGGAAAGCTTTAATAAAAACAGGTATATCAGAATACACCGTTGTTAAAACGTGTGAATAGTTTTGGTGGGAAATTTGAACAACGGTCTGTTAACCAAAACCGTTGTTAAATGTATGATTAGTTTTGGTGGCGGAAAGATTATAACAACGCTTTAGTTTTTCAAACCCGTTGTGAATATAGTTAATTACAACGGTGTATAATAAAGAAGCCGTTGTGGAAAGTTTTAATAACAACAGGTATTTTAGAATACACCGTTGTTAAAGGTATGATTAATTTTGGTGGGAAATATGTTACAACGCTTTTAATGAATTTTAAAAAACCGTTGTTATTATTTTTATTATTGTTTTTGAAAAAATTGTTATTTATTTCCCTGCTAGTGAAAATCCTGCATACATCAGCAGCAGTAGCAGCACGCATAAACCGCTTTCAGCAGCAGCAAAATGATATATATATATATATATATATATATATATATATATATATATATATATATATATATATAAATCAGCAGCAGCAATTCATACTTACAATTTGCGCTAATGACTTCTACAAATATTCTAAGTTTCATTTATTCTTTCTTACAATAATGTTCAAGGACGTATTTGCCCCACAAGTCCCTTACCTCGTCTATATGGTGCTTTTTGTAGTCAGGGACATTTGGCGTGCCGATTGCATACTGCGGATAAAACAAATAAAAGACATCGATCAGTAGGGTAACAACAGTATAGGCATACATAGCAACATCGATCATATATAGCAGCAAAGATATCAGCTCTAATGAAAGAAAGTAAATAATAGCTACATTAAACTACTAACTCTTTCTGGAATGATGATATATCTTCGCCTAATAATCTCCAACATGAAACGACAAACGTAGTATCCACATTGTATGCTATCCGGCTGTTTATGGACCTATTATTACATAAAAAACGAAGAGACGAGAAGGCAATTACCAATTAGTTTAATGCGTAATTAAAAAAGACAGATGTATATACGTAATTAGTTTAATGCACTTAATTATTAAGGTATTGTATTTGCGCGTACGTACCCCTGTTATCGTAATAAAAGTAGGGCCATCATCAGAATCTTCCGTCGGTTGATCGTCGTTTGCTCTTTTCTTCTCAAAGGCCCTTTAAAAAGGAAAGAGGCCGAAAGTCACATAAACTTACATAATAATAATTGAAACTTAATATTATGTGCCAAATCAGTATTATAAACTTACTTAATAATCATCTTCTTAAAGGTCTCGGATGGTTGTTTATGCAAAGAGTCCAACCAAAATACTTTCTTCTTGGTCGGATTGATCGCTGCTAGCACCCAATGTCTCCTAGATCGAGAGACACATCATTATTAACAAGCACAACATGCATCATAACCAAACATATAAAAATGCAATTGTATTTGGAATCGTAATATTATTTATATATTACCCGACTTCATTATAAGGGGCAAGAATGAGCTTTTTGTTTTTCGCCAATTCCGCAGCAATATAATCTATACGTTCTTCATACGAAATCATCCCGATATGCATAGATAAAAGAGTTGGGCACATGAATCCGTATAGATCAAGTGGATTCTTGGTCTCGGGGATCACAACCGATTTCAAGTACCTACATGACGATTTTAATTCCGATAATAAAAACACTATATCTTAGTCAGAATATTAGAATATTGTATGATTTAATTTATTAAGAAACTTACTTCATCCAAACATATAGGTGTTGGACATCAATCTCGTCAAGGTCAGCCCAAATGGCTAGCATTTCCCATGACAGAATTGCTCGACGTTCTACCCCTACAATATCATCCTCGAGCGGAATAATTATTAATTGCTCGCTTGCTATGCGTCTCCCAGCCTCCTTATAAAGGTCCATCATCGTCATCGTTCGTACATTTTCCATGTAAACGTTCCCATCATATTTAGTACGGGATAGACTCCTGACCTCTTTCAGCTCGGGGAAATGATGCGGTTTTCCTTTTGTGCTACCTGTCACAACCTACATGTAGCTAACTAAATTAAGTTGCTCTTTCAATGATGAGGCAATAGTAGAAATTAAAATATAAAGAGAGTTAATTAAATACCTCATCAAGTTGTTGTTTTGACGAGGTAGTAGAAAGATTGTCTATCGAGTTAGACTTATCCATGTTTTTTGTTACCTACAAAACAAAAATATAACATATAAATTTCACTATTTATGAAGGTGATGAACAAAGACAAAAGGCTGGTTAAATTAGATGTATTTTTCTAACCCCGGCTACATTCTGTTGAGTTTTACGCTCACGAGCCATGAAAATGTGGCTTTTAGGCCATTGGACAAAACACTGAACTGCATCTGCCAGAATTTGAAGGTCGTCACGGACTGGGACGGGCATTTTACGGGTTTCACAGCCCTTCAAGGCTTGCTCTATCTCCACTTTTGCATGATTCGGTAAGAGTGGTACGCCATGAACCAAGATGGTTTCCGCTGAGTTCTTGGGCATTGGGTATATGAAACCCCAGGCAACACGAACCACGTCCTTGGATGAAGGGTCGGTGAGAAGAACTACCCGCTTTTTTGTGGCCTGAAGAATACACATTATTAACTAAATACCAAAATATAATAGATATCATAAATGATCTATATTGAGTATATAATGTAAAGTTAGTTACAACTATTAATTGTTGGTGGGTAGGCTATTATACTTGAATATGTCCAGACCAGATATTTCATATGCAGTACAGCATCTCAGCCAATTTCTAAGTCAGCCTAGGGTACCTCATTTGAATGCTGGCCTACATGTCATCAAATATTTGAAGGGTACTATAAATACAGGGTTGTTCTTCAGTGCAGAGTCTGATTTAGCACTGACAGCATATACTGATTATATTTCTCTCAACCCGTGTTCCATGAGAGAACCAAACACTTGAGTATAGACTGTCACTTTGTGCGTGATAAGCAACAACAAGGGTTTTTGAAAACTCAGCATGTTCTCTCTAGTATTCTTATGATCTAAACCTCTTCTTATATCATCTTCATACTAACTTCTTATAATCTACATACCTCATTATTGTCATCCGTCTTCTGAGCCGGCTCCTCAAGTTGCGTCCCCTTTTCAGAGTAATTTACCTTATTAAATTAATTAACCAATCAAAGGCATGGGTGCTGGAAAGAACAAATGCAGAGGTTCAAAATGGTTAAGTCATATTTACCTTATCGGCTTGAGGCATCAAAACCTCAGCAGCATTAGGTACCTCACCCGTCTCCTCAAGTTGCGTCCCCTTTTCAGACTCATTTACCTAATAAAACTAATCAATCAAAGGCATGGCTGCTGGAAAGAACAAATGCAGAAAAAAAGAAGAAGTCATATTTACCTTATCGGCTTGAGGTATTAAAACCTCGGCAGCACTAGGTACCTCACCCATCTTCTCAGCCGTCTCCTCATGTATTGGCAAGGTAGTAGTGTCTGTCTCTTGACCAATCTGTTGCACTACCTCACCCTTTTTAATAATATCCTCCATCATCTTCAATTCTTCTTCGGAAGGCTTGCCTCTAGAATTCATCTTCAGTATCACGGAGGCCAATAACTGAACCTGCACGCCCAAAATGTAGAATCAGCATTTTGTTAAAACAATAACATGTGAATTTTAAATGACAATAACAAATGGTACCATGTCAGCCTTCCCCTTATTTTTCTTCTTCTTTTTCGGGCTAGTTGTCCCATAATATTTCGTGACTCCGACATGTAATGGGACGCCCCTCAATCGACCTGGATGCTCGGGTCGGCCGATCGCTCTAGCAAGAACGTCGTCACGACCACTCGGAGTGAATTTCCCTTCCGCAACCTCCTTCAGAACATTCTCCTATAATATATTAAATAAACTTAATTTAATTTTTGTTACTAAAATAAATAGATAGTTAGACATACAAGAATTGAACAATAAAGTTATTAAAAACCCGTCTTAATAAAAATAATACTTACTATGTTGGCCAAGACTTCCTGATCATATTCGTTACATGTTCGGGATCCTTTAGGCGTGTGCCCTTCTTTATAAGTTACGTGCCGATTCAAGTCGGTCACTCCCTTTGACACCTACACATTAACTCAAAAATAATATATGTATACATGTATATCAAGTCCAAGTATGATTAAAAAAATCTAATATATAGATGCTACTTACGAGATTTTCTTCTATCAATCTGTAACCGCCTCGAGAACCATAATATACCCCCCGCTTCTGTGAGATGTTAGCACGATTTCTGGCGCTAACGGTCTTCAAATCATATAAAATCGCAAGTAGATGAGACAATTAGAAAATTATAGATACAAGTAGAGTTTTAGAAAAATGTAACCTGAAACTTTTAGAAAAATGTAACCTTAAGTAGAGTTTTAGAAAAATGTAAACATATGACATGGATACTTAACCTGAAACTTTTCAGTAGCTCGTTTCGCCTTATAATTATCCCATTGTTGCTGAGTGATGTTGGGGTACTTTGTCGGTGGGATCTTATGCATCTCCCCCGTCTCCTTGTCGACATACAAGTGTAATTTGGCAAGGTCACACCTCCACTGCCTTAAGACTGCCGCTGCCTTACGTAATAGATACTTATCATGGCAGTCGGGAATATCAAAAGCTTCCTGCATCATCATCATATATACTAATAAGCGGCTGTCTAATATCATACCTTTATACGAACCTTTATACGGCTTCCTGCCTTATGTAATAGTAACTTCTGCAAAATAAAATGGTGTTTAGCTAAAGTAATTATCATACCTTTATACGGATCAAGAGTAAGTTCTGCAATGCAGGATTTATATTCCTGAAATCATCTAAATCAATAGGCGCAAACTGTTTGGTTGTAACTCCAATCCAAGTGGATAAATGGCCAGCATTTGGACCAGTAGGAACACCTTTCACACTCCATTTTATAGGCATCGGCTTTTTTGCCGCTATAGCTGCAAGGGCTGCAAGGCACTTCGAAGCACCCCTCTCACCAGGCTTATCCCCCTTATCATTATTTTCTAATCTTTTCTGTTTTTCACCCATGATAATCCTAAAACCCTAAGACCTTCAAAAGAAATGAAATAGTAACGGAACAGAGTCATGCATACATCGATTCTAAAATCCTAAGACCTTAAAATGAATGAAATAGTAACTGGACAAATAAAGAGTCATGCAGAGATTCTAAAACTCTAAAAACTTAGAAAGGAATGAAACTAGATGATAAAGAGAACGATAAATAGAAAATGAAAACAAAAAGATGAACTTCAATCTTAAAACCCTAAAGACGAAACACAAAAATTACCTGATAATGAAAATGAAAACAGGATGATGATAAAGAGAACGAGCAGGATGATGATCAAGAGAACGAGGAGGATGATGATGATAATAAACAAAAAGATTTGTGTTGTAAACAAGGATGATGATGATAATAATGTACGTGATTGTAAATTATTTGTGTGTTTAATTTACTCTATAGGATTGTAAATTATTTTTTATTAAGAGAAACTATTGACAACGGTTATACTAAAAACCACCGTTGTTATCGAGTAATGACAACGGTTAAACGACACCCGTTGTTATATATTTTCACCAAAATGCGCCAAAAGGAAAAATCTAATAAACATTATGAATACGGTTTCTTCAGGTGACCCGTTGTTGAAAGTAATATCAACGGTGGTATTATAAAGAACCGTTTTTATAGATTATGTGTTTTTTTTTTTAATATACGCGCGCGCGGTATTAAAATTTGAGGCACGAAAATAAATTCATTAATTACGTTTAATTTATTTAACTTTGCTCTAAATTTAATTAATTAATTTTATTTTATTTAATTTTATAATATATATATAGGTATAGTACATCATAATTGTTATGTTATTTAAAGATTTGTTAATTATAGGCGTAAGTTACGTTTAATTATTAGCTCGGATCGGGTTTGACCTGGGAATCAATTCCGATCGGGGTTAGATTCGGCGGGTTTGTAATTAATAACTTTATCGATCGTGTTATTATTACTTTGGGTCGGGGAGGGTCCTTTCGGCTTTCGTGTCTGTTTCGGGAATGTATAATTGGGCGGGTCGTCGATAAATTCCGGGTCAAGCGGATGTGGTTATATATATCGAGTCTAGTGATTCTCGAATCGGGTCATTTTCTTTTTAAGGTACTGGTTATTATAATCATGCATCACTAGCTAACCTGAAACTGATCGGGTGGCCAGTTACAGATCGGGTAATCCACTATCTAGAGCTAGTAGCTACTTCGGGTCGATCGCTTTTGGGTCGGGGGCACGTGTCATCAGGTGGTTTCGGATCGGGTGGTTTCGGAACATGATGATAATATTGATGATATATAATACTGATGACTTCCGGATCATTAACCTCGTACTTCCGGATCATTAGGGACGGATATATTGATGCATATATATATGCTCAAATTAATTAAAAGGGACAGTTTTTTTGCTTTTTACCACCTATAATATATTATTGGGTTCAAAAGTTTAAACTTACCACCTGTTTAGTCCGATCTTTATAATCAAATAACTAACCACTGCACATAAAATTGAAGAAACCGGCCCCAAAATATATTTTCCGTTAATTAATTATCTTTATGGTTTTTGTTATTTATCGTCTCGCTTAATTACGTTTTATCAACAAATGGTTATTTTCATATATTGACGGCCATCAAAACTACCCCACATACATTTATCACTAATTATTACTTATCACCACACCCCACATTATTTATCACTTATTATACATATTACATTTTATCAACAAATAAATAGGCCATATTCCGATCGGGTTAGATTCGTAGGGTATGTAACATTACCGGGTTAGTTTGGGTCAGGGAGCGAGCGAGGGCCGGGTCCTTTCGGCTTTCGTGTCTGTTTCGGGAATGTTAATTGTCGTCGATCATTTTCCAGGTCAAGCGCTAGCGGATGAGGTTATATATCGAGTCGGGCCGTTTTTGTATCACAAACCTGAAACTGTCCGACCCAAAATTAATTAGCTAGTATCGGGTTATTTAATTTAATTCTATAGAAATCTTTATTTATTATCCGCGTGATTATTAAGTATCATTTTCGGGTCGGATCACTTTTAATTATTAAGTATCATTATTAGTATACGTGTGTTACTTCAAAATAACCCTAAACCCTAAACCCTAAACCCTAAACCCTAAACCCTTTTATATATATATACTAGTAGATTATCGCTATTAATCAAACATCAAAATATTGAACATCAACGGAATTAATCATATCAATTCAAACAATTTAAACAACATTCTTTCTCATTGATTTCATTAGGAATAACCTAGATTTTATATTAAAGTACATTACATTCATCCGACATCAAATAAATAAAGATGTTAAATAATCCGGAACAATTCCGGTTAAGAGTAAAAAGCTTTTCTCACAATGCCACCAACAATCCGGAACAATATTGATGATACTGATGACTTCCGGATCATTAACCTCATATTTTGAAATAACAGATTCAATGCATGCAGGTACACGTCTTGCATGTGGAGATAAGGTAGGACGGGTACAGCTCAACATATCTCTTGCGGCATCCAACCTGCGAGTATCAAGCCGACGTGGGTAGCCAGAGGACGATGATGATGACGACGCTTGGTTGACAAGTCGGACTGCTTCAAGCCTCTTAATCCAATAATTCCTTCGATGTTCAATGGATCCTTTAATCAATGGGTGATGATCAGCGGGAACTACGGCAAGAGCCTCCTCCTCATCTGCAATCAATTTTGTAAGGGTGGTCTCATCGTTGGGAAGGTTAGCTGCTGCCATTGATGATGTTAATCTTTGGAGTAATTAATTAGGGTTATGTAATATTTAAAGAAGGGGTTTTGAGGCTTTATTTATAGAGGGGTTATGCTGCCATTGATGATGTTCAATGGATGCTTTAATCAATGCTAGTTCTGCTGTTACAGTTGTTCTGTTGTTGTTTATTCACGGCTTTGGGTTGCAATATCTTTTAATTACAAATAATAATTTTGAGAAATAACAACGGTTATTGGTTAAATAACCCGTTGTTATTACTTTCCACAACGGTTTTGCTGACTAAAACCGTTGTGATAGAGTAATGACATCGGTGCATCATAGCCGTTGTGATAGAGAAATAACAACGGTTATTCGTTACCAAAACCGTTGTTATTACTTTCCACAACGGTTTTTCTGACTAAAACCGTTGTGATAGAGTAATGACATCGGTGCATATATACATTCACACATTTACTCAATTTACTGCATGTAAGTGCATTGACTGCATAGGAAATGTAACTGCATATATACATTCACACATTTACTCAATCAATAACGTACTGCATGTGAATGTATAGTCGTTTTGGGATTTGTAAATGCATGTGAATCAATGCATGCATGTGAACCAATGCATGCATGTGAATCAATAACTGCATGTGACTCAATAACTCCAATCAATAAGTCTCTATAAATACAGCCTCAATACAAGGCTATCAACCACATACAAAATTTCCCAACTCCAATCAATAACATATTTGCTAAACCATACAAAATTTCCCAGCCTCAATACTAACATCAACCATACAAAATGTCTGAAACTTTTACTAAACCATATGCTTGCATCATGAAACAAATGCCTTCTCATATTGAGGGTGGCTACGTTGTGTGTAAAAGCTACAAGAAACTCCGTGATACGCTTATTCGAAATGGCTACTTAATCAAGAAGATGTGGCCAAATTATCATCGCAGGTACTTTACAGGGGAACTCGTTTTCGAGTTTGGGATGACGGATGCTCATCGTGCGTCCGCATTCAAACTGGCAAGAATGTTTGACAAGGCCGGGCATGGGCGAAAAGATTTTATTGAGAGCACGGACCACCAGCCTGGGCCATATCTATGGGTGGCTTCCGAACATGACCGTCACCGTTTCCCAAATGGGGTCGACCTCGTTGAAGTGACCCAGGTAGATCAGTGGGAAGGGTTGGTTCTGGCCGAGGCTGACCCGATTGATGCATATGCTCTAGCGGTGGCAGCTATCCGGGAGATTTACCCGGACTCAATTTAGTTTGTTGTTGTTTTTGTTGTTTGGTTGTAGTTGTTTGGTTGTTTTGGCGCCATTTGTGTGTGGCGCCGTTTGAACTTATTATTTAATAATATTAATGTTGATACGTTAATTTGTTTTTTTGACTTAAGTTTAGAAGTAATTAAACTAATTCAATTCAAAGTTATTCAATCGATAAAGCAAAATTAGAATTGAACTAATTCACAAATTCAATAATAAACTACATTCAGGAAATCCACAATTCAATAATAAGAATTGAACAATCTTAATAAGATATTGAACAATCACAAATTCAATAATAAGTATGTCTTATTGGTGCAGTATGATCGCTTTGTGATAGAGTTTTTGTGTTGCAGTACAGTCGTATTATATATTAGTGTTGTATGTTTTCTTCATCTTTATTAACAAATATTGACAACGGTTATTATAAACAAACCGTTGTGATAGAGTAATGACTACGGTTAAAGTAGTCTACTCGTTGTGATTAATAAAAACTATGACAACGACGGTTTGTGATTAATAACCGTTGTTATAAGCAATAACAACGGGTATATTTACAACAACCGTTGTTGTTGCTTACCTTTATTTTTTTTAATTATAAAAAGAGACAGCAATATCATAAGCACCATACACTGCAATAATAATCAGCAGAAACCAAAAAAGACAGCAATATCATAAGCACTATACACTGCAATAATAATCAGCAGAAACCAAAACATGGAGACTGTATACTGAATGACCAAAAGCTAAATAATTTGGGAATCTTCAACAATGACCAAAGCTAACAAAAGCTAAAGACAATACACTGAATGACTACACATCTTGAACTCGCTATATATTCAGCAAAGAATAATCACTGCAAATAAACCAAACCAAAACCAAAATCATCTATTTTGGAAATGACTCAAAATGTTGCTCGTCCATATCACTGTGTCCTAATGAATGCCCCAGGCCATTTGGACGATGGAAAATTTGTTGCCAAAAGCTTTACTCCTTTGAGGAATAAGCTTATTGAGCTGGGATACTCGGTCAGCAGAATTAAGGCACAATGGGCGCCTTGGGGATTCAAAGGGATACTACTCATTCAGTTTGGAACATCACTTGCAGATGCAGAATCAGCATTTAAGCTTGGCAATATGTTTCAACTCATAGGCCATGGTAAGAGCGACTGGGTTGCTCCGAATAGATCAACAGTCGAACCATACCTCTGGGTAGCCACAGACGAGGACGCCGAGCTTCTGAAGAATACCGTGGACTATTTCCACGTGCCGTATCCAACCATCTTGAATGCTCAGCAGTCGGCCAATTCAGAAATCGTCGATGCCTACAACCAGGTTGTGGCTGTTTTCAAGCAATGTACACCTAAAAATTCCAAGCAACGTCCTGTGTTAGATGTTGAGTGTCAATTGTGTGTGTGTCTGTATCAGCCTATCATAATAGTAGTGTAATGGGATGGGAGGGCTTGTGGTCTTGTATGTAATATTTCCGCTATGGTTGTAAGATTTCCGCTATGGTTGTAATATTTCCTCTATGGTTGTAAGATTTCCGCTATGGTTCCTAAATGCAAATCTGTTCGAGCTAATAAAGTATCAGTGCTTTACGTTTGTATTAACTATGCAGTTCCTAAGTTATTTAAAAAAAAATCAGAAAGATAGTTATTTAAAAAAATAACAGAAACTAAAAGGAAGATATATAGTTATTTAAATTAAAAAATAAAAACAAATATATAAGCTAATATAACACCTCACATTATTAACCACCTCAGGATCGGGGACGTTTCTTGCCCGACATAGTTTCTGCGTTAACGCAAATACCTTCACCATGATCATCACGCATATAGATGCTTTCAATGTTATCATGATCAGTGTCAACATTGTCGAAATAAGATACAGTGGAAGAGTGATCCATTCCCTCAAACACGACATCCTGATCATTATCTCCACCATTATCGGGTGCACCCCGTCTAGTCCTTATAGATAGTACAACAGACCACTTCTTATCCATAGGATCAGTGACATAGAACACTTGTTTAGCTTGGGATGCCATTATGAAAGGATCATCCTTATTATTGCCAACCTTATCCAAATTGACCAACGTAAATCCCATTTTATCCTTTCGAACACAATTGTTGTTGTTATCAACCCAGTTACATCGAAACAGAGGTATTGTGAAATCAATGTAATCTAATACCAATATTTCTTGAATAACACCATAATAAAGGCATTTTCCCCAAATAGGGTTTTTATCTTTTGAAGTAGCAAAGTGCATTGCCTCAAATTCAGAACTCACACCACTATTTTGCATTGTGCTCAACTCATCTTGCTCGCGGGTGTAAAAAGTATAACCATTAATAGCAAAACCGCTGAAAAAAGTGGCCCTGGCATTTGGACCTAACCCAAGACGTAGTAACCTAAGAGAGATGTCATCACCATACAAATTCTTATACTCCAAGACAATATTCCTAAACCACTCTCCGAACGTCTTCTTATGCTCGTTTGCAATCCACATCTCGCTCTTGTTTGGGTGATCGTATTTGAGCTCATCTTTGTGTTGTTGAATATAAGGTTGCACCTCATCTTCGTTGTTTAGCACATACGTATGTGCTAAATGTAACATGTCACGTGCCACAATTTTTTCAACCCGGCCCCTAATACCTTTTCCGGTCATCCAGTCACTATGACGATTCTTTGGAACGCCAATTAACTCCTCAGGGGAGAGATGAGCGTAACAATATGCAAGAGCTTCGTCTAATATAGCGCGTTCAACAATACAACCTTCTGGACGATACCGATTAGATGTATAGTCCTTGTACACTTTCATCAATCTTTCGAAAGGATACTGGTATCTCAATTAAATAATATGCAAGAGCTTCGTAACTTTATGTTTGACTTGGCTGTACAGGTGGCAGTCAAGTTAAACAATCAGTCAACAGTTGCGACGGAAAGTCAAGTTTTTGCGACGGAAATTCCGTCGCAACTGTTGACTTTATGTTTGACTTGGCTGTACAGGTGGCAGTCAAGTCAAACAATCAGTCAACAGTTGCGACGGACTTTCCGTCGCAAACACTTGACTTTCCGTCGCAAAAATGTGCGACGGATTAATCCGTCGCAATTACTACTGTTTGCGACGAAAATAAGCGACAGACACTTTCCGTCGCAAATCCGTCGCAATTCGGTCTTTAGCGACAGAAATTCCCTATCTAGCGACGGAATAATCCGTCGCAAAATGAACTTTATTTTGTAGTGCAAGTACACGGGCCCAAGGTACAAAATATCCCTAACCAAGTGAGTGGTCAGGTGGATCATGATAGTGAAGAAAGAGGGTGGAAAATACATTTCAAAATGACAAAGAGAGGTGACAACGAGGTCCTGCAATGAATCCGCATCATCGGGATCGATGACTTTATCGCATATGGACTGGAAGAAGAGACAGAATCTGGTAATAGCATATCGTACCTTTTCAGGTAAAATGGAGCGAATAGCCACGGATAGTAATTGTTGCATCAAAGTGTGGCAATCATGTGACTTTAACCCGGTGAGTTTTAGGTCTTGCATCGACACAAGGCTTTTGATGTTGGACGAATAACCATGTGGCACTTTAATTCCATTCAAGCATGCACAAAACTCTTTTTTCTCATTCCGTGAAAGGGTATAAGCTGCTGGAGGTAAAAATGTACCATTACCTCTCTTCTGTAGTGCCAACTCTAGCCTAATACCCATCATTTGCATATCTTCCCTAGCTGCGGCGTTATCCTTTGTTTTACCGGGAACATTCAGGAGGGTATTGATAATATTATCACAGACATTTTTCTCAATGTGCATGAAATCGAGGCAATGCCTGACCTCCAGGTCAGGCCAATATGGAAGTTTATCAAAAAATATGGATCTTTTCTTATACCCACGAGTAGACAATTTAGAGCCGTTCTTCTTCCCATATTTTATCTCAATATGCTTTACTTTCTGATAAACTTCATGCCCACTCAAAATTCTAGGAGGTTGACGAAGTTCTTGACGTCCATTAAATGCTTTCTGCTGCTTGCGATAACAATGGTCAGGATCCAAGCCCCTCCTATTTCCCAAATACACATACTTATGAGAACACTTCAAGTATTCAGACTCGATATCCTCCCCACACAATGGACATGCCTCTTTCCCATGCACCGTATGCCCAGAAAGGTCGCCATAAGCCGGATAGTCGGTTATTGTACACAATAACATCGCTCTCAAATTGAAAGTTTCATTCCTATATGCATCAAATACTTCTATCCCACTATCCCACAAAATTCGCAAATCATCTAAAAGAGGTTCCAAATAGACATCTATATTATTTCCAGGTTGTTTAGGGCCGGAAATTAACAACGACAACATCAAGTACTTTCTTTTCATGCACACATATGGAGGTAAGTTATATATTGCCAACACTACTGGCCAAGTACTATGTTGGGTACTCATGTTTCCATGTGGGTTCATTACATCAGTGGACAGCGCTAGACGTAAGTTTCTAGGTTCAATGCCGAACTCGGGATACTTAGCGTCGAACGATTTCCATTGCATACCATCTGCCGGGTGTCTTAGCTTCCCATCATTTATTCTTCCAGTTTCATGCCAAGTTAACATTTTTGAATCATTGCTATTCGCAAACATCCTTATGAATCTTGGTATCACTGGAAAATACCATAACACCTTAGCCAGGATCCCTTCCTTATCCTTATAACGCCACACAAAACAAACCGGACAATTGGTTAAGTTTTGATATAATTTTCGATACAATACGCAGTCATTTGGACATGCATGTATTTTCTCATATTTCATACCCACCCCTCTAATTAGTTTTTTAGCCTCATATGTCTTAACGGGAAGAACATTACCATCTGGAAGCATGTCGTTTATCAAGGCTAATAAACTAGTGAAACACGTGTCACTAACCCCATTTGCCCCCTTGATATTATACAACTTCACCACAGCCGACATCTTTGTGTACTTACAACCAGGGTACAGAGGCGCTTCAGACTCACACAACTTCTCATACATGTTGTCAAGGTCATCCAAATTAATGTTGTTATCTTCAAAAGCATTTGATTCATCATCTTTTTCTTCATTATCTGTAGACCCAACATTCAACTCGTCTGCTTCCAACTCAACATACTCGGCAAACTCGGGATCATCAGTTATCCTTTCGTATACCTCAAGATCATCTTCTTCAAAATTATTATCTTCCTCTAATGATTCCCCATGAAAAATCCAACGGGTATAGGATCGACTAAAACTATACTTTTCTAGGTGAATTTTAACGTCCGGAATAGCCATATACCTAATATTACCACATCTTTCACAAGGGCATGGAATACTAGAAGAACCATTCAAATTGTTCGCAACGACTTCATAAAATTCAGCTAAACCATCCATATAGTTTGGGTCACTCATATTCGCAGCATTCATCCAAGTTCGAGTCATTTATCTACATTTGTAGTATATATAGTAAGCCAAGTAATTCAGAAAATCCAACTAATTAAAACTAATTCAATAATAAGCCAACTAATTCAGAAAATGCAATGTATAAGGCAACTAATTCACAAATAAATGAAATTCAGGAAATCAATAAAGCAAAATTATTAGAATACCTGATTAATAAGAAATAGCAGACGGAGATGATGACAAAGAGACGATCATGGAGTATGTCTTAGTGTTTGTGGTTTTGTGTTGCAGTATAATCGTTTTGTGTTTGTGTTTTTGTGTTGCAGTACAGTATTATTAGTTGTGTGTGTTTTTTTCATCTTTATTAACAAATATTGACAATGGTTATTATTCATAGTCAACCGTTGTTATTAGTTTACTTATTTACAACGGTTAACAAAGTTATACCCGTTGTTACAACTAACAACAACGTACAACAAAATCATATCCGTTGTTATTAATTTACGCCAAATTTTGCGCCAAATTAATAACACATTATAACAACGGGTTTGTTCGTGCCCGTTGTTATTACTTTTCCTTATTTTGCGCCAAATAAATAACAACGGATATAGATTAAACTGTTTTTATTAGTTTATTTATTTACAACAGTTATTTTAGTTCACCCCGTTGTTAAAACTAATAACAACGTGCGAAAAACTAATACCGTTGTTATTAGGTTTAATAAAATTCCGCGGAAAAATAATTATCCATTCCACAACGGTTTGTCTTAATTTTCGTGAGTATGCGTTGTTGATGGGGCGTTGTTATTGCATGAATTTGTAGTAGTGCTTGGAATGGAATTTTATTATCACAAGTTGGTAGACTTACCTTGATTTCTTCTATTCTTTCCTCTTTATCTACTTTCATTCTAACAAGGTTGAAATTGCCGGTATGTGTGACTTCTAGGATTGATTCCCTACTGTCAAAGTTTTGGTGGAAAGGACTTAAGAAATCTCAAGGAATCAAATGGTGTAGTAAATTATTCCTAAATCAACCTAAAGGTTTGGGTGGTATTGGAATTCGTAATACTGCAGGTTTTAACAAGGGTCTCCTTGCGAAGACAGGATGAAATATTCTAATGCTTCCATCCTCTTTAATGGGACGTAGCATTGGTAAAAAATATGATATCTCCCTGGATGTGTTAGGGCAATCAAATTCTGTGATTAATACAAATTGGAAGATTCCTGAAAATCTCATCTGGATTGGTAATGGACTCTTGTGGGGACTAGAGACTTTTGAAGAGGATATTATTTGGCAGATTGGGACTAATTCGGAGCGTTATGTCTGGAAGTTCAGGTGGGTAAATGGAGTAGTGTATACTCCGGCACATCCGAGTTTGCTTGATGGATTCCCCTCCATTGTGGAGTTACGAATTAGAGACTTGACTCTTCTTCATTCAAATGGAAAGAAGATCTTATTTATTCCTTTTTTAGTCTGGAGTCTGCTAAAAATATTTTAGCTATCCCAATTAGTCGGTCAAAATCCTCTGATTCTGCTTATTGGAAATTCTGCAATCATGGAAGATACACGGTGAAAAGTGGATATTTTCAGATATGGAAGGATATATGGCATAAATCTGCTACTATTAAGGATTATTCTAGGATTTCTAACACCATTCAAAGGTTCATTAGAAAATTCTTATGGACGTTGCCGGGACCTAAATCCTGGACTATCCTATTATGGAGAATTCTTACTGACTCCCTTTCTGTCGGAGAAGAATTTTAGAAACGAGGAATAGCCTTACATAAATTTTGCTGTTTTTGCGATTCTCCTACAATTGAGTCGACTAATCATCTCTTCAAAGATTGTCAATTCGCTAGAAGCATGTGGGCAGGTAGTAAGCTTGGAATTCGTACTGAGATGGATTCTTTTTTGGATATAAGGATTTGGATTATCAATTGGGTTTTCTACCTCACTAAGGGAAGTGAGTCGGCATACAAACTATTATCCTTTATTTCCACTATCTGGACTATTTGGCTCTCCAATCATTATCTTTTTAGGGGATATGATGTATTTGGCAATGCTATCTATTTATTTTTAAGGAAATCTCTTGACTAAGGCTCTTGAATGTTTAGCCATGGAAAATTCTTTGAAGGCCAAGAATCGTATATTTCTATATGAGTCGGACGTGAATCTTAAAAAAATTAAGGGAAGAACGATCTTTAATTTAATTGGTAACCCAGCCTCCTGCTGTCAGGATAGACTATCTGTTGACGCATCTTGGAAGGATAACTTGTCTACTGGGTTGGGGTTTTTCCTACAAAGATCTGATGGGTATGATACTTCTGTTATTAGAGGAAACGTTTCCTCTCAATAATCTTCTGAACAAGCTGAGGCCTTAGCCATTCTGGAAGGTTTAAGATGGGCATCTTCTAAGGGCTATCTGCATTTGCTCATTCTCTTTGACTGTGTTCTGGTTATCTCGCAAATTCTTAGGTTTGCTTAGCCGGAAGTTAGGAATAAGGCAATTATTGAAGAAATTGACCTTATTAGTCGCTCTTTTCCTTGTCTTTGTATTAGTTTTGTTCCAAGAACTCTGAATAGAATGGTTGATGCTTTAGCAGAAAGAGCTATTCGTTTGTAGGTTCTACCAATTTACCTCTGTAAAAAAAAAAATCACTTCTAAAAGGTATTTAGATAAATTTAAATTCAAATTAAGTGATTTTTGAATTTCAAATAACAAGGTTCTAATTTTGCCTATTTAGAGTGGTATATTAATTAAATTATTGATTTTCTTTTATTGATAATATCTTTATTTTGAAAGAATGGTATTTCTCATATATTCCAAAATAGAAGGATTACATGAGGTTTCTTACAACGAAATAGCCTCTATACAACAATCTCAATACTCCACTAACTATACAAAAATGACGCTGTATCAAGAATTATCAAGGGTAACAAACATTTCCTCATGAACACTCTCCGGACATTTACTTTGTAGAAGAGCACTAGCAATGAATTTGATCTCCCTGGCTAGGGCATCGGTTGTCCTTTCCTTTCCCTCTTAGACTTTAATATTTCTCTCCTGCCAGATAGAGTAAACAATGCATCCCAGACTGCAACTCTGTGGGTCTTATGGTTAGTCCATGCAAGAAGAGAGCACAAATTAAATACGTGCTATTGGTGTTCATTCTTATCCAGCACTTCATTTGGTAAAGAATGTCAGCAGTGTATTGACATTGGAAGAACATGTGTTGGGAAGATTCAGCATCAGCCTTGCACATATAGCACCTGTTTACAAGATGGAGTTCTTGACCAACAAGTTTGTCAATAGTTGCTAAGCTTTGTTGAACAACAAGTACGAGAGTAACTTTGTGCTTTGGTACCATAGTGCCCTTCTGGATGGCTTTATATGCTACAGTGGAAGGGAACTTCAACCTCATAGCATCATAAGCCTTCCTAATACGAAATTAGTCATTAAAGGAACAACTACTCAGATGATTGTGAACATTCTGAATACCATCAAACTGATTAATGCAATCATCCTTAACTTGAAGGATACCTCTCAAACTTGAAGATGCTTTTATTAGCATTGTCAATTCTTCCCCTGAATATGTCTCTACTCAGCTCGGAAATTTTCTTACTAATGTGTCTGGGTAACAACATACTGGAGCACCAAAATTGTTTTTGCCAAACACCACAGAATTTAGCACCTTAATCCTACTAGCATAGGACAAGAATTTAATAGAAAAGTTACAAATCATATTCTGAATTTTAAGAATCAAGTTGCCATACATGTGGATAGTAAGTCTAGAGGTGTTGATAGGAAGTCCTAAGTATATGACGGGGAAATGTCCCTCGTGAATTCCAACTGCATCAAGGATACTATCCTTGACAGCATTATCAACATCTCCAAAATAAATCTATGTTTTCTCAAGGTTGACTTTCATACCATACCAGTTTGCAAAGGTAGTGCGGATATAAGTCGCATGCTGAATAGAAGGAAGGTCCCCTCTAGTAAACATCATGAGGTTATCTGCAAAAATTAAATGGGTAAGACCCATTCTAGAGAACTTAGGATGAAAGGAGACTTAAGGAGCCTGGCATATTGACCTAAGACATCTAGACATGATCTCCATGTTGAGAACAAACAAGTAGGTAAACATTGGATCACCTTGTCTAACCCCACTTCTCCCTTTAAGAAACCATGGTGAGAACTATTAATCTTCAGAGTAAACCAGGAACTAGTCACGCATCCCATGATCCATTTAAAAAAAGTATGAGGAAAATTTAGGCCAATCAACATGTTTTAGATAAACTCCCATTACAGAGTATCAAAGGCTTTGCTAATATCAATTTTAAGCATACATATAGGAGTAATATTATTCCTGCTATATCCCTTGACCAGGCTTTGAGTAAGCGTCACATTCTCAATGAGACTTCTATTCTGAACTAAGGCTGCTTGCTCTGGACCAATCAGGCTAGGCAAAACATTTTTCATTCTATTAGTAATAATTTTGACAGATTGTTTTGTAAATTCTAGTGCAACAGGAGATAGGTCTAAAGTCTTTAACAGTCTTAAGAGTACTCTTCTTAGGGATAAGAGAGACCAAAGTGATATTAAATTATTTGGGCAAGAAGCTAGTCCTGAAAAAATCCTCTACAGCACAATAGAATTCATCACCAACAATCTGCCAAGCAACCTTAAAGAAAGCAGAGGAAAACCCATCCAACCCAGGGTTCTTATTTGAGTCCATGGAATAGAGAGCTTGTTTTTCAATCTTACTAATAGGCGTAATAAGCATAAGCTGGTCATCCTCCTCCACACAACAGTCTATCAAGAACACATCAGGATCGATGGTATAGATATTTGTAGAGCTACCAAACAACTGCTTATAGTACTCTACAAAAGCTTCACCCACACTATGCAATACAATATGGTGAGTGCCATTGATGCCTTGCATATCACCAATCATCTGATTTTGCTGCCTTTCTTTAATTTTAGCACAGAAATACCTGGAACAAGTATCATTGTACTTTATATTATGAATTTTAACTCTTTGGGATAGGATTTTCACCTCTGATGAGTCATAATTTTATACATGTTTATGCCTTCCCTTAGTCACTTTTGTGACGACTTTGTGCTTAATTATATGGTTAGATGCCATTATATGTTAGAAAATGTCGATACTTTCGCATTTGTGTGTTATGGTGTAGATTCGGTGCGATTCGCATGCATTGGATCTGTTGCAAAGCGAAATAGACTTGAAATTTGGAGAATTTATACTTGACATGGAGACCAAGAATTAAACAAGAATAAATGTCAAAAGATATTAGTTGGAAGACCAAACAAGTGTGAAACGAGAAGAAAGAATTGTTTCTTACACAAGTGTCGAATTCAAACTTGAATATCTTGAGCTCTACAACTCATATCAAGGTAATTTACATATAAAAAAAATCTTTTTCTCTTAGCCATCCAACGATAGGTCACACGTCGAATTCCGATAAGTACCGAAGAAATGGAAGCTGTTTGAAACTCGTTGCGCAAAGCTGAGAACCCGACTCGATCGAGCAGATTCACTTTGCTCGATCGAGCAACCTAGTAATTGACGAGTTACAAGTTTTCCTAAAGTCGGTTTAGTTTATTTTTGTTTTAGTATAATTATAAATCTCGTGTTTCATAATTAGGGTACGCTTTATTTTACTTAGAAACTCTTAAAATTAGATTGCTACTCATATTATTCACGATCTACAAGTTTATTTCCTTAGTTCATCAATCCTTTGAATTAGGTATTTGTACTCTTCTACTCTTATTATTATTATTCCGATTTATTGTTTATCAATTGCTTTGTTAATCATCTTTTTTATGCTATTAATTATGTTTGCCTTTAATTATATTATTGTTGTTAGTTTAATTATTATGAGTAGCTAATCTTTTAATCTAGGGTTAAAGGGGATCTAGGTTATTAGAAGGGGATTGATTAATGAATTGATTGTTAAATTGCATAAGTTGTTGTTCAATTGTTGTCTTACTTCTAGTTAATTAATTTAGCGATCAGAGTTAATTAATTAGTCTTGCGAATTAGGATTATCACTGACCGGGTTAAGACTAATATAGGTAGAAACAATTGGATAGACTAGTTTAATGATAACGATCGCATGTTAAATCTAGATCTAAAGAACATAATAGAATCGACTGATCTTATGACCTTAAACAACTTAATTGACCTTTTTATTGATTAAAATTACTTCCCCGGATAACATATCTAGTGAACCTGAGACCATAGACTTTTAATCTTATTGAATTCTTCCTTTATTATTATTGTTATTGCAATTAGTTATAGAAAACTAAAAATCAAACCTTATTAATTGTTACCTTAAGACGAACTTTGTTATAGAAAATAGATTATCACCGCCTCCTTGTGGATTAGATATCTTAATTATCATTGACTATTAGTTAGTTTTGAGTTAGGTTTACTTTGATTTAGGGAACGTGACTTTACTTTTATCAAATTTGGCGCCGTTGCCGGGGAGGCAATAATTTTCTGTTTGTTTTTAATTTCGTTTGTCTTTTTGTCTCAGGGAACTCTAGCTCCTTGAGACCGTTCTTATCCTTTTCTTTAGTGTTAGTTTATGCACAGGTCTCTCAAGTCCGAACTCGTACCATTCGATCCCCGAACAAGAAGAGACTCTCCGTGCTAGACGAAACGTTTGGAAGGAAATCCGTCAAGCAGAAGACTTGAGTACGCTTGATTCTGTCTACACCGATTTTGTTGTAGAAAATCAATCCTTAGAAGAGGATACTTTTATTTATGCCGTTACAAAAATCATGACTATTCTAGCCAACCATTCAGAACCCACCATTTCATCCATCCCCAAAAGATTCAAACTCCCTACGACGGCTGATGGTACTTTTGAGATGCGCTTGTCTTACATCAGTTTGGAGGAGCAAAGTATGTTTGGATGAGGTTCTACTAAGGATCATGTGAAACATATGGAGAAGTTCACTAACTATTGTTGCTCCATTCCCTTAAAAGCTGGAGTAACACTAGACCAAGTGAAGCTGGTGCTTTTCCCCTTCTCTCTACGGGATGAGGCATCAGATTGGTTAGGTGAATTAGACATGGAGGCAATGGTTATCACCGATTGGAATTCTCTAGCTCTTGCCTTCTACAAGAGGTACTTCCCACCACAGAAAACAAATGCCATTAGGGGTCAAATTACAAGTTTCAAGCAAGGTCCCACTGAAAACTTACATGAGGCATGGGTTCGCTTTAAGAAGCTGGTCAAATTTGTCCCACATCATGGTTTTGAGATTTGGTTCCTATGCAACAAATTCTACAATGGGTTGTATCATGATTAAAGAGCTTTGCTAGATTCTGGTGCTAATAGGAGGTTTCAAAATAATACAACCGATGCTCATGCCTGGAAGTTAATTGATGAGATAGCTACTCACACTGCTAAGTATGCTAACCCTAGGGGTAATCGGAGGGGGGGGGGGGGGTTGTACAGATAGTGCTGTTGCAGCCCAGTTGGAGGCATTGACTGCCCAAATTTCCGTCAAACTTCACAATCTTTGGGAAATAAGCAAACGTTTCATGCCATGGTTCAACAAGAGCCAACTTGTGCGAGATGTGGTACCGCAAGGCATAATCCGGTTGAGTGTATGAGTACGGTTGATCAAGTACTTTTTTTTTTTAATCCTTTAAGCAAGGTACACCGTACTCTAATTTCTATAATGAAAGGACGAGAGAGCATCCAAACCTCTCGTATCAAAGTCAAAACGTCATAAATCCTACCCCACCACCACCTCAGCAACAAGGTTCCTCCTATGTGACTCCTCAAAATCGCAATTCTCAAAAAAGTAATTATAACCGTCAAGGAGGTCAAAACTTTCAATAAACTCCACCCCAAACACCTCCAAATAATGATATGGCGGAGTTGAAAGCCATGTTGCAATAAAGCTTGATTATCCAACAAAAGCAAGATGCTCAAATAACCCAATTGCTAACTCATAGAAAAATTGTCGATACCATAATTGCCCAAATGGCCACTCAAAATCCTCAAATGCAACAAGGAAACTTACCTCCTCAAGCTCCTCCCCCACATGAACAAGTGAATACTATAACTTTGAGGAATGAGACCTATTACAAGGGCCCGGACATGCCTAGCCAAGTTGATATGGGTTTGGGAAATTTGGACCAAAAAGACGATGAAAGCACGGAAGCATCTTTACAGAAAATGAAAAAAAGCAAAAAAAGAGCTGAAAATGAAATTGCTCGATCTAACAAGTCCCCTTTGCTCGATTGAGAAACCCTGAAAAAAACAAAAATTTTGCTCGTGAAGTTCCTGAAAGTTCCTATACACCCTAACTCGATCGAGAATCCCTTACCCAACCACACGAACCTTTTATTTCATTGGAAAAGAAGAAAGATGTTGAGCCTATTAAAATTGCTCTTCCTTTTCCACACTGACATCATAAATCCAAACTAGATCAACAGTTTGGGAGGTTTATGGAAGTAGTGAAGAACTTACAAGTGAGTGTACCATATACTGAATTGATCACTTAACTGTCGGCCTATGCAATGTTTATGAAGGAGATATTGACAAAGAAGCGATCTTTTAGCAAGGTTGAAACTGTTGCGTTCACTGAAGAGTGTAGCGCCGTGTTACAAAGCCGATCACCGCCAAAGCTAAAGGATCCATGGAATTTTTCTATTCCTTCTAATATAGGTCTTTTGTGTATTGATAACGCCCTTTGTGACTTAGGGGCTAGCGTTAATGTGATGCCGTATGCTATATGCAAAAAGCTTAACATGGGTAAACTTAATTTCACCAATATGACCCTAAAATTTGTTGACCGATATATTCAGCGTCCTATGGGTGTCTTAGAGGATGTGCTAGTTAGAGTAGGCAAATTCTTTATCCCAGTTGACTTTATAGTATTGGATATGGTTGAGGATATTCAAACTCCTATCATTTTAAGGCGACCGTTTTTGCACACAACGGGGGCGGTCATAGATGTTAGGAATGGAAGACTTGTTAGGTTCATATACCTACTCTTAAGACATTTCTTAAGTAAAACTAATTAACTCTTTAATTAGTTACAAGATCTAGTGCATGCAAACTATATAAAACAAAGATAAGAAGAAAGCATGTTTCCTGGAGTGTAAACTACTAAGGTTCACAAGTTTTAAGTGATTTGATTAGCTTGACTCAAACTGAAAACAATATCAAGTAACAAGGGATGTTGTTTTAGAGATTGTGAGTTGTTTAACTGAAAGATTCAAGGGATATGACTTGGATACAGTCCTCTACAGCAAAGCACAAGAGAAAAAGGATTCAAGACTGGTTTTAGAGACAGTTTCAAGTGTTACAGCAAAGCACAAACACCCTAAACTAACCTCAACAGCAAGTAAGTTAAACCACAGCAAAGCACAGGTATAACTTGACTCACAATACAAGGCACTGATCAAACACCTTGGAGATGTATCAGGCTTGTTTCAAACTACAGCTCTTAGCACAAGTTTGATAACATTGAGTGATTTCTCAAAGTTTAATTCATTCATTCATAAAAGTCTGCTTACAACAACATACAAGACCTCCTTATATAGAGGGACTGATATCTTGTGAACCATTGGATGTATGTATCATCCAAGGGCCAGCTTAGGATCTAAACTACTTCTACTGACATTAATTAAGGGCCTCACAAGAGGACGAGCTTAACAACTATAAAGAACAGACACAAAACACAAAAGAAAACAGACTGAGCAAAAGCAAATAAAGTAGTTTTTGGAGTTTTCCTGAAATGGAAATCTGTTGATCTTGTTGTCTTGTGCTTTGCTCTGGGTGTTTTGTTGCTCCTTGGAACTCTCCACTCTTATGAGGACATAGATAAACCTGCCTTAGATGAAGACAAGTTGACTTAAGCAAAAGAAAACATCATCTGAGCATGTACTACCTCTGCTATGCTGTTTACTGGACTCTAGCTTTGGGGTGTCTGTTTCATGGGTTTTTACTAGACTTCAAAATGGTTTGTCCTGGGCAAACTTGTAGCTTAGAGGGTTGTCTTGATGGTAGGCCATAGTGGGGGTGGTTGGGATGCCCTGGTGTACCTCCTAGAGGCTGGGTTTGTTAACTGGTCTGTCTGGGCCTGAATGGCTCTGTTTCTGTTTTGTGTGGGTAATGTGGGTTGTGTTGGGGATGGGCATGGGTTGTTGAACCCTGAACTGTCTTCTTCATTGGGGTGGCTTGGCTTGGGTTGCTCTTGACTTGTCATAGCTTGTTGTTTAGACCTTGTAATTCGAGCTTCCATCTGAGGGGTCAAGCTTGTCTTGTATGTGGCTTGATCATCAAGGCCCCTTGGGTGAGCTCCTGCTGCAGCCTCCCCAGGTTGAAAAGGGCTTGACCTCAAGCCTGTGTCTTCTTCTCCCTCAGAGTCTTCAAAGAAAGGACTAAGATCTCCAACATTGAATGTCCCATGGACTGCATACTCTCCTGGTAGATCAATTTTGTAGGCATTGGGACCTATCTTCTCTATGACTTGAAAAGGACCATCTGCTCTTGGCTCTAGCTTGTTCTTTCTCTTGGAAGGGAACCTTTCTTTCCTTAGGTTGATCCATACTAGATCTCCTGGTGCAAAGTCTTTCTTGGTCTTAGGAACCTTGGCATTCTTCTTGTACAGATCATTAGCTTTCTCAATTTGTTTCCTGACTGATTCATGGAGTTTTAACATTTGTTCCACCCTCTTCTTGGCATCATAGTGGACTTCTGACCTGCACACATTAGACAAACTCAAAGGCATTAAGGGGTTAGTACCATAGACCACTTCAAAGGGGGAGTGGCCTGTGGCTGCTGATGGAGCTCTATTGAAAGAGAACTCTGCTTGAGCCAACTTCAAGTCCCAATCCTTGAGAGATTTGCTGACTATACACCTCAAGATTCTTCCCAAGGTCTTGTTAGTCACCTCAGTTTGGCCATCAGTTTGAGGGTGATGGGAGGTACTAAACAATAACCTAGTGTTAAGCAGTTTCCACAATGTCCTCCAGAAATGGCTCATAAACTTTGTGTCTCTGTCAGACACAATGGTCCTTGGAACTCCATGTAACCTCACCACCTCATCAAGGTATAGCTCTGCTACACTCACAGCATCCTCAGTCTTCTTGCATGCAATGAAATGTGCCATCTTACTGAACCTATCCACAACCACCATGATAGAATCCTTCCCTCTTGCTGTCCTAGGCAATGCCATTATGAAATCCATACTAACATCCTCCCAAGGCCTACATGGGACTGGTAGGGGAGTGTAAGGTCCTGCTTGGAAAGAACTCTTGGCCTTTTGACAAACTCCACACCTTCTGAGCACTATTTGAACTTCTCCCATCATCTTAGGCCAATGGAATTGATCTTGTAGTATGTCCACAGTTTTCTGAACCCCAAAGTGTCCTCCAAGGCCACTTCCATGTACCTCCTTAATCAATAGATTCCTATAAGATCCTCTGGGAACACACAGCTTGTTTCCTTTAAATAAGAATCCATTTTGCAAAGTGTAGGGTGAATCAATGGTTCTTGTTCCCTCTTTCTGTGCCAACCAATCCTCTGCAAAGTCTGGATCTTCTTGATACATATCCTTCATGAACTCAAAACCAAGAACCCTTTGCTCCATAGTTGATAGCAGAGTGTATCTCCTAGACAATGCATCAGCCACCACATTTTGTTTGCCCTCTTTGTACTTGCTAGAAAAGGTGAATGACTGAAGGAACTCCACCCACTTAGCATGTCTGTGACTGAGCTTATGCTGGCCTCCTATGTACTTCAATGCCTCATGATCAGAGTGTAAGACAAAAGGTTTGGGCTTCAGGTAATGACTCCAATGCCTCAGAGCTCTGACAAGAGCATAGAACTCTTTATCATATGTAGAATAGTTTAGCTTGGCACCACTTAGCTTTTCACTAAAGTAGGCTACAGGTTTCTTCTCTTGGATGAGGACAGCTCCAATTCCCACTCCACTTGCATCACATTCAACCTCAAATAGGCAATCAAAGTTGGCAATCTTAGGATAGGTGCACTGCACAAGAGCTTCTTCATGTGTTTGAAAGCCTGTAAAGCATTCTCAGTCCAAGTGAACTCTCCCTTCTTCATGCACTCAGTGAGAGGTGCTGCAATGGTGCTAAAGTCCTTAATGAATCTTCTGTAAAAAGATGCTAAGCCATGGAATCCCCTTACTTCTGTAATACTCCTAGGGATAGGCCAAGACTGGACTGCCATGATCTTGTCTTGATCAACTGAAATGCCTCTACCAGATACCACATATCCTAAAAACTTGACTTCCTCAGTCATGAAGGTGCACTTCTCAAGCTTCCCAAAGAGCTTGCTCTCCTTAAGTATTTCAAACACAGCCTCAAGATGCCTCAAATGATCATCCTTGCTCTTGCTGTAGATGAGGATATCATCAAAGTATACCACCACAAATCTCCCTAGGCAAGGCCTAAGCACCTCTGTCATCAATCTCATGAAGGTACTTGGGGCATTTGACAGGCCAAAGGGCATGACAAGCCACTCATAAAGGCCATGCTTTGTTTTGAAGGCTGTCTTCCACTCATCTCCTTCTCTGATTCTCAATTGATGGTAACCTTGCCTCAAGTCAATCTTAGAAAAGAACCTTGAGCCACTCAGCTCATCCAACATGTCATCAAGCCTAGGTATAGGGAACCTATACTTGACTGTGATGTTGTTGATAGCCCTGCTATCTATGCACATCCTCCAAGTCCCATCCTTCTTAGGAACCAACAATGCAGGCACAGCACAAGGGCTTAATGACTCCCTTACAAACCCTTTACTCATCAACTCTCCAACTTGCTTTTGCAGCTCTTGTGTAGCCTTAGGGTCACATCTGTAGGCTGGTCTATTAGGTAGTACAGACCCTGGCACAAGGTCTATCTGGTGTTCAATCCCTCTCAAAGGGGGTAAGCCATCAGGAAGTTCCTCTGGAAATACTTCCTTGAATTGATCAATGAGGGGCTTAACATCTGCAGGGATCACCTTAGACTCCTCTCCCTGAACTTCCTTTGATAGCAGCATTACTATAGGTTGCTCCTCACTACACTCCTTGACCATTGCTGACTCAGATAGAAATACAACTCCACTAAAATCCTCAGCCATACTTGGACTTCCATAGCTCTTCTGGTGTGGTGGCAAGGGGGCTAATGTCACCTTCCTGCTCCCATGCTTGAAAGAATAGGTATTGCTTCTTCCTTGGTGTATGGAGCTTTTATCAAACTCCCATGGCCTTCCTAATAGCAAGTGACAGGCATCCATTGGAACCACATCACACAATACTTCATCCTTGTACACACTGCCAATGGAGAAAGGGACCATGCATTGCTTATCCACCTTAACCTCTGCTCCCTTACTCAGCCATCTCAACTTATAGGGGTGAGGGTGATCTTGAGTGCTCAACTTCAGCTTATCAACCATAGTAACAGAAGCCACATTGGTACAACTACCTCCATCTATAATAAGGTTACAAACCCTCCCTTGTATGGTACATCTGCTCCTGAAAATGAGGGACCTTTGATCCTCCTCCAAAGGTATCTGTTGTGAATGCATTACTCTCCATAGGACTAAGCTGTGGCCTGTGTCAGGGAGTGCCACTATTGCCTCCTGACTAGACTCTTCTTCCTCACTCACCACTTCTTCAACCTCAGGCTCATCCCTCTCATACTCAACTAGACCCTCTTTCTCCCAAGCCTCAACTTCCATTATGGTTAAGGTCTTCTTAGAAGGGCAATCCTTCCTGAAATGTCCATAGCCTTGACATTGGAAACACCTAATTCTGTTCTCAGTCAATGAAGTGCTTGGCTTTTGACCCATGATGCCCTTACCCTTGTCTAAGGTAGGTGGGGGTGCTGTCTTAGGGGTATCCATGGCTCTAAACCCACTATAAGGTCTGGTTTGAAAAGGCCTAACAGGTTTTGGTGTAGCAGGCTTAGTTTTCCCTATCTTCTCAATTCTCAGAGATAGGTTGACAACATCATCAAATGACCACAGAGGTTGCATCCTAACCTTGTTAGCAATGTTCTTATCTAGACCCTCTAAGTACCTAGCAATCCTTTGCTCAGGTTTCTCATTTATATCACATTGTAAGGTGAGTTGTTCAAACTCCCTCAGATAAGATTCAACAGGTTTGTCTCCTTGTTTCAGCTTAGACAACTTGATAAACAGATCTTGGGTGTAATCCTTAGCAACAAATTTGTCTAACAGTTTCTTTTTCAGTTTAGTCCAAGACTTGATGGGTTCTTTACCTTCCCTAGCCCTTAACCCTTTCATAGTCTCATACCAAAGGGAAGCATACCCTTTCAGTTTAAGGATGGCTACTTTAAAAGACTTAGAATCATTGTATCCTTTGTACTCAAAGATCCTTTCTACTTCCCTTAGCCATTCTAACAAGTCATCAGGATTAAGACTACCAGAAAACTCAGGGATATCTACCTTAAGATGCTTGTCTGTGTTCCTGTGGATGGAAGCTCTGCTTCTTGTTGAGTCATCTGAGTCTGGATACTCTTCATCATCAGGTGGCCTTCCTCTGCCTCCTCCTTGGCCTCTTCCACGTCCTCTACCTCTTCCTCCAGCAAGCAAATGGTTGCCTATAACCTGGTCCAAGGTTCTGGTTAGGGTGGTTACAATCCCAGCCAGATCCTCCATCCTTGCTTCTACTCCTGCTAGTCTCTCTTCACTCATTGGGCTATTTTTGTGTTTTTAAATGTAGTTAGGGAAAATGAACTCACTAAGACTCTCAACCAAAGCTCTGATAACCAATTTGGAGTGTAAACTACTAAGGTTCACAAGTTTTAAGTGACTTGATTAACTTGACTCAAACTGAGAACAATATCAAGTAACAAGAGATGTTGTTTTAGAGATTGTGAGTTGTTTAACTGAAAAGTTCAAGGGATATGACTTGGAGACACTCCTCTACAGCAAGGCACAAGAGAAAAGGACTCAAAGACTGGTTTAGAGACAGTTTTCAAGTGTTACAGCAAAGCACAAACACCCTAGACTAGACTCAACAGCAAGTAAGTTAATCACAGCAATGCACAGATATAACTTGACTCACAATACAAGGCACTGATCAAACACCTTGAAGATGTATCAGGCTTGCTTCAAACTACAGCTCTTAGCACAAGTTTGATAACATTGAGTGATTTCTCAAAGTTTAATTCATTCATTCATAAAAGTCTGCTTACAACAACATACAAGACCTCCTTATATAGAGGGGCTGATATCTTGTGAGCCATTGGATGTATGGATCATCCAAGGGCCAGCTTAGGATCTAAACTACTTCTACTGACATTAATTAAGAGCCTCACAATAGGACGAGCTCAACAACTATAAAGAACAGACACAAAACACAAAAGAAAACAGACTGAACAAAAGCAAATAAAGTAGTTTTTGGAGTTTTCCTGAAATGGAAATCTGTTGTTCTTGTTGTCTTGTGCTTTGCTCTGGGTGTTTTGTTGCTTCTTGGAACTCTCCACTCTTATGAGGACATAGATAAACCTGCCTTAGATGAAGACAAGTTGACTTAAGCAAAAGAAAACATCATCTGAGCATGTACTACCTCTGCTATGCTGTTTACTGGACTCTAACTTTGGGGTGTCTGTTTCATGGGTTTTTACTAGACTTCAAAAAGGTTTGTCCTGGGCAAACTTGTAGCTTAGAGGGTTGTCTTGATGGTAGGCCATAGTGGGGGTGGTTGGGATGCCCTGGTGTACCTCCTAGAGGCAGTGTTTGTTAACTGGTCTGTCTGGGCCTGAATGGCTCTGTTTCTGTTTTGTGTGGGTAATGTGGGTTGTGTTGGGGATGGGCATGGGTGGTTGAACCCTGGACTGTCTTCTTCATTGGGGTGGCTTGGCTTGGGTTGCTCTTGACTTGTCATAGCTTGTTGTTTAGACCTTGTAATTCGAGCTTCCATCTGAGGGGTCAAGCTTGTCTTGTATATGGTTTGATCATCAAGACCCTTTGGGTGAGCTCCTGCTGCAAAACCCTATCAACAAACCCGACTCAAAAGGTCAAGGGGGATGATGGAAGTCAAGTCATATGAAAGGGGAGATGAAACGAGAGTCAAAGGACCCAGATTGAAACTTACCCGATCGGGTAAGTGGTGTACACGATCGGGGATGTCTACTGATCCGCACTTTTGCTTCGACTTCGTTATTTTTGTCCTATGTGATGAATACATGACCCCTTCCCCACGAAACTCTACTACTATATAAGAAGTTTCAGCCACCATACTTCAACATATCCTCTTTACACATTTTCTACTTCTTTCTTTACATTAGGAAACCTAGATTAAGAGGAGAGAGCCTAGCCTCTCTTCTCTTGTCTAGAACATTTTCTTCTTCCTTTTGTCTTTAGTTTCTTAGTTTATTTCTGTCTTTTCTACATCAAATCGTTAGCCTAGAACAATAAGAATTTCAACTTTGTAATCTACTTTATTTGGTTCAAGTATTGTGATTCATAGAACGATTATTCTAAGCAAGGGATTTCTATTATTGTTGTCATCATTGTCATTGTTGATTGCCATCTAGGTATTCCTATTTTATCTTTTGTTTAGTGTCTTTATGTTTTCTATTTTGATTGTTATTTTCTTTACATGTTATCTTAGATTCATTTTAGTATCGTTATAATCGTCATTTCATTTCATTAGATTGTCAATTTAGCGTCGTTATTATCGTCATATAAAGAGTCTTAAACTATTGTCAAAATCAAACAAACATGTCTATCCTAGTTTTTATTATTAATGTCATCTTAGATTTAAATATTATCATGAGTGAGTAGTCACCTTTCTAGGGTGTAGGGTAGCCATGTTAGATTGATTAAAAGATGATAATTGGATAAAAGAAATTGTGCTTTTAAAACGTTGTGTCTATGCATGTTTGGATTGTAACGATAGTTAACGATTTCTGGCCAAAAATCATTGACTAGAATGGAATTCTTTTCCAAGGTAGAGATACGTGAATTGAATAGACAAAGCATGACATGGTAGATTAGACCTAGTAAATTGCCTAAAAGCTTGCTAGACCATCTGATCTATGATTGTAATGAACACATCATTCTTACGAACTCACAATGAATTATTTGCATGTTCCATATCCAATTGCATCAATATGTTAATCTACATGTGTGAACCTACTTCCCTAGATGTTTTTTCATCATTGTTAATTCATCACTTGCTTTATTGTTTTCATTTCCATTTGCTTTTATTTCGTTTTCGTTTATGCCTTTTATTAGTTTAGAAATTAAAATCCCAAAACCCAGATATTCGTTAGATAAGAACCAATTGCGAGACATTTCACATTCTATAGGAAACACCATCTCCCTGAGGATCGACCCCTACTTCCCTAATTATATTAATTTGTTATTAGCCTAGTCTGGGTAATTTATCTTTGTATCGGGCTTGCGACAGGTCCGATCATCCTTACAACTACTCCTAAAATGCATGCTATATACAAAAATTGGTGGTTATTGAGGAACTCCACCAAACCTATCAAAGTATAAGAGCTTACAAACAAGACTCTTCCTCGGGAAGGGGATCCCCAAGAAAGAGTATTTCAACTGTGCCTTTCTCATCTCTATCATAGTTTCTTTTCACTCTATGGCCATTTACCTTGAAGTTGCCACCCTCTTCACTCCAAAGCTCGAATGCGCCATGAGGCGATATATCAATAACCTTAAAGGGACCCGACCATCTTGACCTTAGCTTCCCCCGAAACAATTTGACCTTAGAATTGTAGAGTAGGACTTGATCACCCACGCTTATATCTTTATCCACCAACTTGGCGTCATGCCACTTCTTCGTTTGATCTTTATAAATCTTCGAGCTTTCGTAGGCATCAAGTCTCAACTCCTCGAGCTCACTCATTTGGAGGAAACGCCTTTCTCCGACCATGTCGATGTCAAAGTTTATCTCTTTTAAGGCCCACCACGCCTTATGCTCCAACTCGATCGGCAAATGACAAGCCTTGCCATAGACAAGCTTGTATGGAGTTGTGCCAAGAGAGTTTTGAAGGCGGTTCTAAGGGCCCATAGCACATCGGGGAGCTTTTGGGACCAATCCTTTCGACTTTTGCTTGTGGTCTTCTCCAAGACGGCTTTAATTTGACGGTTTGAAACCTCTACTTGCCCACTTGTTTGAGGGTGGTAGGCAAGAGCGGTCTTGTGAGTGACACCATGAGAAGAGAGCAAAATCTTGAAGGTGCTCTTCCTAAAGTGTGAACCCCCGTCACTAATCACCACTCTCGGGGTCCCAAATCTCGGAAAAATAGTATTCTTGAAAAGCTTGATAACAACTTTAGCATCGTTTGTTGGGGTAGCCACGGCCTCAATCCACTTGGACACATAGTCCACCGCAACTAAAATGTACTCATTCCCACAAGAGCTTGGGAATGGTCCCATGAAGTCGACTCCCCAACAGTCGAAAAGTTCAATCTCAAGAATATTGTTAAGGGGCATCTCATTTCTTTGGCTTATGTTCCCCGTTCTTTGACATCTATCACAAGATTTGACAAAATAATGGATATCTTTAAACATCGATGGCCAAAAGAAACCACCTTGTAACACCTTTACAATGGTGCGAGATGTACCAAGGTGGCCCCCATAGGCCGAATTGTGAATCCTATCCACTATTTCCATTCCCTCTTCCCTCGGAACACATCTTGTAAACATGCCATCACCACACTTGCGAAAAAGATGTGGGTCATTCCAAAAGTAGCGTTTTGAATCATGCTTCAATTTCCTTCTAGCTATAGCATCTAGCTCCTCCGGAATGAACCTACTCACAATAAAATTCGCCAAGTCCGCAAACCATGGTGATTGACCACTAACCATCATCAAGCTATCTTCTCTTAGCCACTCATTTATTGGGCCACTCTCATCTTTCAACCCATGATCTTCGGTAGTCAACCTAGATAGGTGGTCGGCAACAACATTTTCCGACCCCGCCTTATCTCTAATCTCCAAGTCGAACTCTTGAAGTAATAGAACCCACCTCAAGAGCCTTGAATTTGCATCTTTTTTCACCAACAATTGTCTCAAGGCGGAGTGATCCGAGTAAACAACTACCTTAGAACCAACGAAGTATTGCCGAAAATTCTCCACGGCATGTACAATGGCCAATATTTCTTTCTCAGTTGTCGAGTAATTAACTTGAATTTGATCTAGAGCCTTACTTGTGTAGTAGATGACATGATGCCTCTTGTCCACAACTTGTCCAAGTACTGCCCCGACCGCATAATCGGAGGCGTCACACATAACTTCGAAGAGAAGGCTCCAATCCGGTGAGCGGATTATGGGAGCCGTCACAAGGGCCTCTTTCAACCTACAAAAAGCACTCAAGCAAGATTCATCAAATACAAATGGGGTGTCCTTGAGAAGAAGAGAAGTCAAAGGCTTGGCAATTTTGGAGAAATCTTTGATGAAACGTCGGTAAAAGCCCGCATGGCCTAGAAAGCTCCTCACTCCCTTCACATTTGTAGGGGGTGATAAGTTTTCTATCTCCGAAACCTTAGCCTTATCAACTTCTATCCCTCTCTTAGACACTATGTGACCAAGCACAACCCCCTCCTCCACCATAAAGTGGCATTTCTCCCAATTTAGGACGAGGTTGTGCTCCTCACATCTTTTCAAGACATTAGACAAGTTCAATAAACCAAGATCAAATAAGTCTCCATGGACATCCATGAAGACCTCCATACTCTTTTCAAGAAAATCGGCAAAAATCGCCATTATGCATCTTTGAAATGTCCCCGGAGCATTACAAATCCCAAAGGGCATCCTCTTATAAGCATAAACTCCAATGGGACAAGTGAAGGTGGTCTTTTCTTGGTCTTCCGGGTGTATAGGTATTTGGAAAAACCCGGAATAACCATCAAGAAACGAGTAGAAAGAATACCCGGCTAATCTTTCAAGCATTTGGTCTATAAAGGGGATGGGGTAGTGGTCTTTGAGGGTGGCGGCATTTAATTTGCGATAATCAATGCACATCCGCCACCCGGTCACGGGCCTAGAAGCGAGGAGAGTCCCATCCTCTTGTTCCACCATAGTCACCCCTCCTTTCTTGGGTACTACATGCATGGGACTCACCCACGAACTATCGGTGATTTGGTATATAATGCCGGCCTCAAGCAACTTCATGACCTCATTTTTCACCACCTCCGCCATCTTAGGGTTCAACCTACGTAGCCCATCCACCTTAGGTTTACTACCCTCCTCCAAGACTATTCTATGCATGCAACGATTAGGACTTAAGCCTTTGATATCGTCAATGCTATATCCAAGTGAGCCCCTACGAGTTTTCAAGACTTTCAATAATTCAAATTCTTGGCACTCACTCAAATTAGCATTGATAATAACGGGATAAGTCTCTCCCTCACCTAAAAAGGAGCACTTAAGTGAGGGAGGTAAGGGCTTTTGTTGTACCTTTGGAGGGAAAAGGCCCTCCACCTTATTCAGGAGCTCATCATCTATCTCATGGTCATCTCTCATTTACTCATCATGGAGTGCCACTTGTAGAGCTTCTTCTTCACGTTTCTCTTCTTCATGCACCTTTTCAACCACTTATTCTATGACTTCTATGGAGCAAGCTTTGTGAAACATTGGTCCCTTCACTAAATTGTGGGAAATATCGGTATACTCCCCTTTAAATTTTTCGGATTATAATGAAATTATAACTATATGAATTTCTAGTCATAAATGAAATTGCATAACAAAACATGAGATTAAGATAAAACCTTTGGTCCTAGTAAAAAGGCCTAAGAACAAATACCAAAGTAGGTATTCTCCTAATCGTTACACCCAAGATGTTTCAAGATATGCCTTCGTCGTGCTAGAACGAATACCCAAAACTACTTCTTATTTTGTGTGTATAAATGATGATGAATATGAAGATCAATCAGAGAATTAAAAATCAGAATTTTTCCTTCTCTTCTTTTCTTTGTGTGTGCCGTGAGATGTGTAGTAGTCTAGGGTTTGTCTTATCTGTTCTTTTTATCACCCTTGAGCCGAGAATTCAAGAGGAAAGAAAAATAATCAAAAACCCTAGTTTCCATATTTATCTCAACCTCTATTAGGTAATTAGCATATAATATTATATGTACATAATGTAATATGTCATCTAATTATTATTAGTAATGGACCGTCACATAAATCGATTAATGCCGGACCAATACTATAATAATGTCGTGTAACACATATCCGCCAACTTAAATATAACAGTTTAAATTTAGTTTAGACCGACATTATATACATTGATTAAATATAACATTTTATATTCAATCACCAGCTAACATTATTTAATCGTTATTAAATAATCGTATCATCATCACATTTGACTAACCTTTTAGTCAAATACTTCGACTAACCTTTTAGTCATTTAATAAGGCATCAATATGATTATTTTCTCAAATAATCACATCTTTCAAACACATCCTTTAGGTGTGACTTTTAGGGATCAGTTGATCACCGCCATCTGTATGATAATAACGTCAAACTTATCTAGCAAGCCAACCGTTATCGATAAACGTTAATCAACTGATTATAATACAAAGTGTACCCTGTGAACCTTAGCTGTTATCACACTAACTGTGGAGGACACTAGCTCCAACAATCTCCCACTTGTCCTTAAAAGTGTATGTGCGATAACCGATTCTCATATCCCTAAATTTCTCCCACTCAATGTAAAACAATTTGCAAAGTCTGCATTCACAAAGGTCGTATTTTACAAGTGATCTGTATCAAGAGTGGTTTTCCCGACTAGAGAGTAACTCAACTGATAAACGAATCTTTTTTCGAGCATGGCCATGCATTTCAGTTACTACTCCTCGAGTGGCCCTGAGAAATAACAAAACCTGATAAAGGGTTGGATACTTTCCTCAACTCGAATCCTGCAGATGTAAGCACAGTATGAAATGATCCAGTAAAAATCTGCTTGGCCTCCTGTTACGGTCGACCGTGAGAAAGAAACCAAAGTCACCCAAAAACTGCCTTAATCTCAAGAGACAGTCGATAGTCAAAAGAATCGACTCTAGGAACACTATGGACGTCCAATCCACGACCTGGCACCGAATGTTGTTAAACATTTAGGACTCCATAACGTCGTCACGAATTACAATGTCCTACGAGGTATCCTTATAACTCGTATTTGTGATCGATCAGTCAACAGTTTGACTTATGGCTCGTTGAACCCACCATCAATCGACTCAACAATATAAGAGCCAGAGTTATCAGCTCATGTAGGCGATTACGGACCAAAACACATATAATGTTATTCAGTTCACTTTGTGGTGTTCACTGTTGTCCATACAATCCACATGAAAAATAAAATATGAAAACAATACGATGAAGTTATTATTAGTATATGAAAAGATGTATCTAATTCATACAAACAACTAATACAACTCAAGAACACGTTTAATTCCCATGGAAGTAACGTGCCCTACATGCTTATCCTGTCTTAACGGTTTAGTGAGAGGATCTGCTATGTTATCATCCGTAGCAATCTTGTCTATCACTATCTCCTTTTGCTCCACGTAATCTCTGATCATGTGAGCCTTCCGAAGTACATGTCTAGATTTGTTGCTAGACCTAGGCTCCTTAGCCTGGAAGATGGCATCACTATTATCACAATAGATGGTGATCGGGTCATTCGAACTAGGAACTATGGCAAGTCCTTGTAAGAATTGACGCATCCATATAGCTTCCTTTGCAGCCTCTGAAGCGGCATATTACTCGGACTAAGTCGTAGAATCTGTTATAACACTCTCTTGGAGCTTTTCCAGCTGACCGCAGCGCCATTAAAAGTAAATACGAATCCAGACTGAGATTTCGAGTCATCCCGATCCGTTTGGAAGCTAGCATCTGCGTAACCGGTTGCGCAAAGCTCAGTCTCTCCACCATAAGTCAATACCAAATCCTTAGTCCTCCGTAGGTACTTAAGGATATTTTTAACAGCCATCCAGTGTGTTTTATCTGGATTGCCTTGGTACCGACTGGTCATACTCAAAGCATATGCCACGTCTGGACGTGTGCATGTCATGGCATACATGATCGATCCTATAGCTGATGCATAAGGAATTCGACTCATGCGCTCGACCTCTTCAGATGTCTTGGATGCCTGAGCTTTACTCAAATGCATCCCAGACGTCATTGAAAGATACCCCTTCTTGGAGTTGGTCATGCCGAACCTTTCAAGAATCTTATCTAAATAAGACTCCTGACTGAGTGATAACATCCGTCGTGATCTATCTCTGTAGATACGGATTCCCAATATGCGCTGTGCCTCGCCCAGATCTTTCATCTGGAAATGGTTCTTTAACCATACCTTAACCGAAGATAAGAGAGGAATATCATTCCCTATCAAGAGTATGTCATCGACATACAATATCAAGAAAACGATTTTACTCCCACTCGACTTGACATATAAGCATGGTTCCTCAACCGATCGAGTGAAACCATTTTCTTTTATGACTTGGTCGAAACGATGATTCCAACTCCTAGAAGCTTGCTTAAGTCAATAAATGGAACGCTTAAGCTTGCACACTTTCTTAGGATTCTGAGGGTCAATGAAACCTTCGGGTTGTACCATGTACAACTCCTCCTCCAAATAACCGTTTAAGAAGGCGGTTTTCACGTCCATCTGCCAAATTTCATAGTCATGAAAAGCGGCAATCGCTAAGATTATCCTAATGGAACGCAGCATGACTACGGGTGCAAAAATTTCATCATAATGCAATCCTTGCACTTGAGTGAAACCTTTTGCCACTAGTCGTGCCTTATAGGTGTCTGGTTGTCCCTCTACGGAATGCTTTATCTTGTAAAGCCATTTGCACTGAAGAGGCGGAACCTTATCAGGCAAATCAACCAGATCCCATACGTCATTCTCATACATAGAGTCCATCTCAGATTGCATGGCCTCAAGCCATAGCTTTGAGTCGGAACAGGTCATTGCTCCTTTATAAGTAGCGGGTTCGTTACTCTCTAGGAGCAAAACATCGTCTCTATCGTTCTCCTCGACCATACCAATGTGTCTGTCTGGAGGTATGGAGACTCTACCCGACCTTCTAGGTTCCTCAGGAATATTAACCGCAGCAGAAGATGAGGGAACATCTTCCTCCATCGGTTGCTCGGTTGTTGGTTCTTGAATCTCCGATAGATCGAAGGTTCTATCACTCGTCTTGTTCTCGAGAAACTCTTTCTCTAGAAACTTCGCACTAGCCGCAACAAAAACACGTTGTTCGGTAGGCGAATAAAAGTAATGACCAAACATTCCTTTTGGATAACCAATAAAGTATGTCTTGACCGATCGCGGGCCGAGCTTATCCTCGTGTCTCCACTTGACATAAGCCTCGCAGCCCCAAACCAGAATAAAGGACAAGTTAGGGACTGTTCCCTTCCACATTTCAAATGGAGTCTTGTCAACAGCTTTAGACGGACTTCGGTTAAGTATAAGAGCAGCTGACAAAAGAGCATAGCCCCACAATGAATCAGGCACTACCGTGTGACTCATCATGGATCGAACCATATCAAGCAATGTTCGATTTCTCCGTTCGACACACCATTTAATTGAGGTGTTCCAGGTGGAGTTAACTGTAGTACTACACCACAGTTTTTAAGGTGTTGATCAAACTCATTCGAAAGATATTCGCCACCACGATCTGAACGTAGTGCTTTAATCTTTCTACCCAGCTGGTTTTCAACCTTATTCTGGTATTCCTTGAACTTATCAAAGGACTCACTTTTGTGCTTCATTAAGTAGACATATCCATATCTACTCAAATCGTCCGTGAAAGTGATAAAATATCTATAGCTATCTCTAGCGTTGATTGACATAGGTCCACACACATCAGTATGTATGAGTCCTAATAGGTCAGCAGCGCGCATTCCAACACCTTTGAAAGAAATTCGAGTCATTTTGCCTAAAAGACATGATTCACACGTGCCAAATGATGCATAGTCAAATGGGGAGATAGTCCCATTGTCAATGAGCTTCTTCACGCGTTTTTCATTTATGTGTCCCATACGGCAATGCCATAAATAGGTTTGATCTTTGTCACCAACCTTTACCTTTTTATTACTCACATGCAATATATCTGTGGTACATAGTAACAGTTATTTAAAAATAACTCAAATCCACTAGGGAGTTGGATTACATATGTTCCCACTGAAACGGCAGCTACTCTTGCTCCATTCCCCACTCGCAGGTCCACATCACCCTTTTCGAGAGTTCTGATGTTTCTTAGGCCCTGCAAATGATTACACAGATGAGAACCACAACCAGTATCAAGTACCCAAGTTCCGAAACTTGCATGGTTATTCTCAATCATATGAATAAAAGAAGACATACCAACAGGAGTGACGCGGCCTGCTTTTACGTCTTCAGCATACACGGGACAGTTCCGCCTCCAATGCCCAGTCTTGTGGCAATGGTGGCACTCCATGTATTCTTTGCTCTTTGTCTTGCCTTGTGAGCTATTGCTAGTCTCACCAGGCCCACTTTTGCCCTTTCCTGGCTTCTTGAACTTCGACTTCCCTACAGCTAGGTCGGCCTGAGCCTTGCCCTTACCCTTACCCTTGTTTGCAATCATGAGAACGTCTTGCTTCAGGCTCCCACTCAATTTCAGATCCTTCTCAGTCTGTATGAGAAGTGAGTGTAGCTGATGAGGATTTCTCTTCAAATCATCATATAGTAATTTGCCCTGAATTGGGCAAAACCATCATGAAGTGAATGAAGCATGCGGTCAATGACCACGCTCTCTTTGATTTTGCAATCAAGTGCCTCAAGTTTTTCGAGATTCTCGATCATATCGAGAATGTGTGGGCTAACCGGTTGACCCTTCTGGAGTTTCGCCTCAAAGAAGCGAGTGGTAAGCTCATACATAACGATCTGCGGTGCTTTTGAGAACTCGTTAGTGAGCGTGGTGAAAATCTTGTTTGCACCTTGGGCAATGAATCGTCTTTGCAAATTGGATTCCATTGAAAAGATGAGTACGTTCTTTATCGCACCCGCCTCCATTACGAAATCACTATAAGCAAGTGATTCATTTGCTCCTGCATTGGGGCCTGGGTTAGGCGGTAGTGGCTCAGTCAAGTACTTGAGCTTACCGTCAGCTATGGCAGCATTCCGTAATGAAGCCTCCCAGTCCGCAAAGTTGGACCCGTTATTCTTCAGTCGTGTGTACTGATTCATATTGTCCATGAACATCTTATGCCAGGATTCGCGTGCGAGCGTGGCACTTGGCATAGAGGCATCAACATGTCCAGCCATTTGTTATAACATTTTTATCGATGTAAATTGAATGCTACACTGCGAGAAAGAAGATAAAACATAATAAGCATTTTCATCGTTTTAATTAAGTCTAATGCAAAACCGATTAATGCGAAGACTCTTGCATTGAGAGTGACATCTGGATGTCCATGATAATTAACATACAATCTATATGAGTCAATTTTCATGCAATTAAGTAGTAGGTGGTTTGGTTTAGGCGGAATATGATGCAATAACTATCATGCAAAAGAAAAACAATAATAACGGAAAAATGAAAAATAAAGTACAATGTCCTAGTGTGGCCTATCCTATCAAAATAGAACAAAAATACACTTTGGAATCCATCCTTATGGACCCTAGAAGCTTGACTTGATGTTCCATCTTGGTCCATGTCGCGGGAGTGAGCTATCCGATCTCCATCTTTGGTCTTCTCAAAAATACAAATTTTAAAATTACAAAACATAAACCTATTTACATTCTAATTTAAAAATTATAATTAAAGATTACAAAGGGGAGATTCGAGATCTCAAAATATATCAAAGACCATGTGACCTTCGTTACGATAACACAATCTACTAAGGCCACACTAAGCAATACAAATTACAACCTCTTGTAAAAATACCAAAATAATCCATTCATTTATTCATTCATTCATTCAACCATAATAAAATGTATCAACAAAATAAATTAAACATTCAAGACATAATTCATTAATTATGATGATTAATTTATCCAAACCACCTTTAAAATGATCAAAATTATGTGACAATTCCTTAATTGCACACAACAATTTTAATCAACCATAATCCAATTTAATTCATATTATCGGGTATAACATAAATTAAATTCAACATTATTTTAAACCTTTTTAAAATAATAGGGTATCTATTATTGTGAACTTTTTCACAACAATAATCAACATACATTATCTTTATAATGCAATAAACAAAAACAGTACCCGTGAACAGTACCCGTGAACAGTAGCAGGTACAAAATTTATTTTTTTTTTATTTTTCTCGGTTTTAAAAAAAAACAAATACAATTCTTTTAAATTGATCATGCTAATAAAACTAGATCGGTACAAACATTCAACATCTAATCATTATTAAACATTGATACAAACTAGATAATTCAAATTAACCTTTTAACATGAATATCTAAATCATGATTAATCAATTATCAAAATACTCAACTAATCATAATTGTTTTGTAAATTCATACCGAAAAATTTAGTACAATGAATGTTCTTTAACATCCAAAACAAATTCCATTTACATTTCAATTTAATCCTCATTAAATCAAAATATCAACTAATTCATTATATTATTATCTTAACATTTTGAAACAACAACATATATGAATCAAAAGGAAAAACACGGCAAAAAAAAAAAATTTCCTTCACGGTTGAACAGTGCCGTGAACAGTACCAAATTTTTTTTTTCCTGGCCGTGAACAGTACCAAAAAAAAAAAACCCTAAGTTTTTTTTCTTCTTTCAGCCGAAACAAAAAAACAAAACAAAAAAAACAAAACAAAAATTTCTAATCATATATTTCATCAAATATGAAAACATATAAAATAATTTCATAGCCAATTGCTCTGATACCACTTGTGGGAAATATCGGTATACTCCCCTTTAAATTTTTTGGATTATAATGAAATTATAACTATATGAATTTCTAGTCATAAATGAAATTGCATAACAAAACATGAGATTAAGAAATAACCTTTGGTCCTAGTAAAAAGGCCTAAGAACAAATACCAAAGTAGGTATTCTCCTAATCGTTACACCCAAGATGGTTCAAGATATGCCTTCGTCGTGCTAGAACGAATACCCAAAATTACTTCTAATTTTGTGAGTATAAATGATGATGAATATGAAGATCAATCAAAGAATTAAAAATCAGAATTTTTCCTTCTCTTCTTTTCTTTGTGTGTGCCGTGAGATGTGTAGTAGTCTAGGGTTTGTCTTATCTTTTCTTTTTATCACCCTTGAGCCGAGAATTCAAGAGGAAAGAAAAATAATCAAAAACCCTAGTTTCCATATTTATCTCAACCTCTATTAGGTAATTAGCATATAATATTATATGTACATAATGTAATATGTCATCTAATTATTACTAGTAATGGACCGTCACATAAACCGATTAATGCCGGACCAATACTATAATAATGTCGTGTAACACATATCCGCCAACTTAAATATAACAGTTTACATTTAGTTTAGACCGACATTATATACATTGATTAAATAGAACATTTTATATTCAATCACCAGCTAACATTATTTAATCGTTATTAAATAATCGTATCATCACCACATTTGACTAACCTTTTAGTCAAATACTTCGACTAACCTTTTAGTCATTTAATAAGGCATCAATATGATTATTTTCTCAAATAATCACATCTCTCAAACACATCCTTTAGGTGTGACTTTTAGAAATCAGTTGATCACCGCCATCTGTTTGACAATAACGTCAAACTTATCTAGCAAGCCAACCGTTATCGATAAACGTTAATCAACTGATTATAATACAAAGTATACCCTGTGAACCTTAGCTGTTATCACACTAACTGTGGAGGACACTAGCTCCAACATAAATGAGGAAGATTAAATTCAAGGGTTTCGTTCCCCACCCTAAAGGTTAGCCGCCCTTCCCTCACATCAATGAGGACTCCTCCGGTAGCCAAAAAGGGCCTACCGAGGATGATGGGAGTATGGCTATCCTCCGGGATATCTAGGACAACGAAATCCGTGGGAATCAAAAATTTACCAACCTTAACGGGTACGTCCTCAAGCACACCCAAAGGTTGCTTAACGGACCTATCCGCTAGTTGGAGAGTCATAGAAGTGTGGGTTAAACTATCAAGCCCAATTCTTTTTGCAATAGTTAAAGGAATGACACTCACACTTGCACCGTTGTCACACAATGCCCTTGAAATTATGACACCCCCTACTACACAAGGGATTGAGAAACTTCCGGGGTCCCCAAGCATTTTTGGGCATTTTGAAAGAGTTAGGATTTATGAGGGGAGCACTACACTCCGCCTCCATAACCATAACATCTTGGGTACCCAAAGTCCTCTTGTGAGTCAAGATGTCTTTAAGAAAGTTTGAGTAAGTGGGCATGTTTAATATGACCTCGGTGAAAGGCAAGGTCACTTCAAGTCCCTCAAGCATTTTTCGAAATTGGGTGAACTTGAAGTTTTCCTTTGTCTTTAATGCTCTAGAAGGGTAGGGGATATCGGAAACAACAAGTGGAGAATCGGGAGATACCTTTGGAATGGGAGCTTTCTTAGTTACCTTAGATTTTGCTATTGGTTGCACCTATACTCCTTCATCATCGGCATCTTTGATCATCTCCTCCTCATAAGGCATACTTTCAACATACCCATCTTCCCCATCCTTTGGTTAATTGTCAAGGCTTGAACTTCCATCAACCTTACCCTTTCCCTTGTCATCATTTTTCAACTCCAAGGTGGGAGTCAAAATGGGCTCTTCGATTTCTTCACCCTCCTCAACATGCTCTTCATTTGGAATTTCATCATTTATCATGTCCATGTAAGGGTTCTCGAGTACAAGTTCACTCCTCAAAGTCACCGCACATGCTTGGTGACTTGAGGAAGCATCCTTGGAACTTTTCCCTTGAGCAAGAAGACCTCCCGGAGGCCTTTGAGGATTGTTCAAAGCTTGAGAAGCCAACCTAGCTTCCAATTCCCTCACCTCTTTCTTGTGAGCATTAGTGACATTTTGCAAGGCCAAGTTGTTTTGGATCTCCATGTTCTTGACAAGTTGCAAAACATCACTCATGGAAGGCTCGTTATCTTGGTGAGGCTGGTTTGTTAAAGGGAGTGCAAATCCATAGTCATTCCGACTACTTGAACCTTGATTGTTGTTCCTTTGGTTGTTAAAATTTCCTTGTTGTCCTCTTGAACCTTGACCATTGAAATTCGGTCCTTGATTGTTGTGGTTGAAATTTGACCCTTGGCCTTGGAAAGATGGATCGGGGAACCCTTGACTTGCTTGATTGTTTTGGTTGCCTTGGTAAAAATTACCTTGGCCTTGGTTGTTGAAGTTTGGGTTCCCTTGGTTTTGGTTCCAATTTCCTTGACCTTGATTCCAATTACCTTGGTTTTGAAAGTTACCATGGGTATTGTAACCTTGATCATTGAAGTTTTGGTTTTGGAATTGGTTGGATCCTTGGCCTTGTTGTGAGTTGTTGAATTGGTTATTGTAGTTTCCTCTTGGAAATTGACCTCCGCCTCTAGGCTGGGAAAAACCCGGAGGGTTGGAAGTTTGAGCTTGTGAGTGTTGAGGGTTTTAACACATTTTGGCTTTTGTAGCTCATATTTGGGTGATTTTTCGAACCCGGATGATAGAAGTTGGAGTTTGGATTGTAAGCACCTTGACTTTGGAAGGGACGCCTTGGGGCCGTGGGTTGTTGTTAACCCCTTGAAATGCATTCACATGTTGATAGTCATTTCCTCCTTCATTGTTAAATGACACATTGTTCCCACAAACTTCAAAGGTGTGTCCATACCCATTGCAAATTTCACAAGTAGGGGTTTGATAAGCTTCCACCATGGGAGGTGCATAAGACCTACTAGCTTCATTCACATGATGCCCTTGACTTTGATTGTGAGCCTTTTGAAGCTCGGCTAAGCCCTTAGTAAAAGTTTGTGTGAGCAAGTCAATCTTGGCATTAGTATCCGCATTTGAAAAGTTCTCACTTGGGTATTTAGAACTCCTCCTCAAGCTATTCCCTCTAGTTCCATAACTAGATTCTGATTCAACCATTTTTTTTAATCAATGCCGACCCTTGTTGATCATTCAAATGATCAAAACTTCCCCCCGCGGATGCATTCACCATAGCTTTGGTTTGAGGGAGAAGAGTTTGAAAGAATGTTTGAGTAACATACCAATCCGCTATGCCATGATGAGGGCAACGGGCAAGTAGATCAATGAATCGATCCCATGCCTCTCCCAAGGATTCTCCATCCTCTTGTTGGAAGGTTGTTATCTCATTTCTTAGCATTGCCGTTTTTGAGGCGGGGTAATACTTGCTTAGAAACTCCTTAGCTAAGGCATCCCAAGTATTAAAAGTGTTTGGAGCATGGTTATTCAACCACCTCTCCGCCCGGTCTTTGAGAGAAAATGGGAACAACATTAGACAAAGGGTTTCCTCGGGCACACTATTTCTCTTCATGATTGCTACTCTACTCTTGAACTTCCTCAAGTGAGCATGAGCATCCTCATCGGGAAGGCCTCCAAAGCTATCCCGCTCAATCGAACTCATTTGAGCCGGGTGTATCTCAAAGTTATTTGGGGCCAAGACACCGAAATTGATTGGAGATTGGGTATCATCATGATTGGGTCGGTTACGGTCACGTAAAGTAGTCATTTGTGGTTGATTTTGTTGTTGAGGTGTTGTAGGTGGTGAATTTGGTGGTGTGTTTTGTAGTGTATTGTAGAAGGGGTTTTCGAATGTGGGTTCAATGGTGTCGTTTTGTGGGTGATCGGTTGTTGGAGTGGATGTAGAAGCGGTAGAAGTATTGGCTTGTTGACGGGTAACTGTTGTTGAATTCCTTACTCGAGCAAGTGTATTAGCTCGTAGAGTCCTAAACAACCTTTCGGGCTCCGGATGGCTCAAGAACAACCCTTCACCCCTAGGCATGCACTCAAAAGCAACTCAAAAACAAGTTAGACTCCTAGTGTGTTTTTGGGCACACTAGGGAAAGACAATAATTCAAGGCACTCTACAAATAGTCAAACAACTAAACACCAACAAAAACAACAATAAGTAACTTGACTAAATCTAAGACACAAAACAAACTATGAGTTTCCTTACGCCATCCCCGGCAACGGCGCCATTTGATGAGTTGGTTTTGTCGTCAATTCACACATAAAAAATAAACCCGATATAAGTAGTATATAGGGGTCGAATCCACGAGGATGGAGGGGTCAACTACAAGTTTGATCACGTCCTATTTTAGCCTAAAAAGAGTTGGATGAGAAGATTAACTATGAACTACTAAATGCAAGAAATTGCTAAATTTATATGGTAAAAACAATTTATGGAAAACTAAGGTAAAGGGGTCACCTTAGGGGGAGCAATGGGTTAGTCAAGTAATTAGCAAGTGGGTAATAAGTTTGAGTAGAACTAATTGCTAATGTCTCAACAATTAATAATCTTCAACAAAGCTATCGCATTTGTCTCAAATTACTCATATAAACACTAGTCTAATCATCTCTACCACCGTCGCTTAAGAGATAATCAAACAATACTTGATAAAGTGTGAAACTTTCGTTTACACAATTCATCAAACACCTAGCGTGCATATGGGTAATACTCTAATTATTACCACAATTCTACTATTCATTCAACACAATTCATCAAACGCCTAGCGTGCATATGGGTAATACTCATGTTGAAGGAAATCAAACAACTAAACAATAAGAATAAGGAGATGAACATCATACTTTGGAAATGAATAATTCTAACAATCAAATGACAAATAATTAACTTGAAATGAAATAAATTGCATAAACAACTAAAAGATGAGAAATTTATACCAACAATACTTGTATTAATGAATAGGGAGAATGTCTTCACCCAAAATCTTCAATACAAACCCAAGACTATGATAGTTCTACTAAGAGAGACTAGATCTACTAACTTGAATTGAGAAACTAAACTTAATTAAGGAGCGATTAAGAGAGTATTTAGTGAGTATTAGAGATTACAAAATTTATAGGGTTTTGTGCTAAGAGTTTATAAAAGCTTCTTACAAATATTAGGGGGAGGGTATATATAGGTATCTCAAAATTTAAGAAAGAAATTAGAAGAGGATGGTGAAAATGCGGTGTTGTGTTCCCGGCCGGGTGCCCGGCCGCCGACCCTCTGACCGGCCTGGAACACATCAGACCCTTCCTTCTCTTCTTCTCCAAAAGATAATCTAAGTATGAGAAAGGGGGTCCCAGCCGGGTGCCCGGCCGCCGGCCACCGACCGGCCTGGAGCACGCCAAAATTCTCGAATGTTTTCTGATGTTGCGCAGGCCGGGTGGTAGGCCGGCCGCCGGGTGCCCGGCCGGCGCTACCTAGCCTATTTCTTCTCCCTCTCTTTTTCCTTTTTTTGTGGGGGTTGTGGTCCGAGCCGGGTGGCCGGCCGTCGGTCGGTAGACCGGCTTGCGCCACCTGTTAGCTCTCTTTTCATTTCTTCTTCTCAATTCCAAATCCCGACTCATGCAAGGCCTTTATGCACCGATTTCTTCGTTTCCGCCTTAATTCCTGCAAATTAAGACCGACATTCATAGCACGGGAAATCGGGAAGCAAAATGCAATTAAGGGCACGCAAATCCGTGTAAACGGGCCAAAATGGGGACGAAAACGAGAGGAAAAATGTGACTAATTAAATGCTTATCAGGTAAGTATAGGGAAAATAATGCGTGATTTAAATGCGAAAAGGCGAAGGTTGAATAAGCTGAATGAAGCCGCTCGGTCTAAACGAGAGGTGCAAGAGAGACGAGGATTAGTAAAAGATATAGTTGCGCTACTTAGGCAAGAGGAGGTATTTTGGAGACAGCGTTCTTGAACTATTTGGCTTAAGGAGAGTGATAGGAATACGAAATATTTTCACAGGAAAGCGGGACAGCGAAAACAGAGAAATAATATTACCAAATTGATTGATATTGACGGCCGAGTACGCAAAGGAGATGAGGAGGTGGCTGTAGTGGCGAGGGAGTATTTTAAGGAGCTGTTTAAGTCGGAGTAGGTAAACAATTTTGAGCACTTATTAGATGGAATCGAAGGACGAGTGACGGAGGGGATGAAAAATTCGTTGTGATGCGAGTATACGGAGGAGGAAGCTGTCTTTGTGATGAACCAAATGCATCCTCTGAAGGCCCCTGAGCCGGACGATATGAATGGACTTTTCTATCAAACCTACTGGCACATTGTGGGTAAAATGGTGGTTCGCACGGTTCTCAATATTCTTCGAGGTGGTTCGTTTCCCCCAGGTATTAAAAAAAATCATATTGTTCTCACTGCAAAGAAAAAGGCTACCGATAAAATGACTAACTTTCGCCCCATCAGTTTATGTAATGTTATTTATAAACTGCTTTCAAAGGTTCTCGCTAATCGTCTAAAACAGTTTTTGGCTAATATTCTGTCGGAGAACCAAAGTGCTTTCACCCCCGGGAGACTCATTACGGATAATATTTTGGTAGCGTTCGAGATGTTCCACTATATGAAAAATTCTAAACACAAGAATGGACATATGACGCTTAAGTTGGACATATCAAAAGCTTATGACCGAGTTGAATGGTTTTTTCTGGAGCGGATTTTGGTTAGGATGGGGATTGATGCAAAATGGATGGAGAGAGTTATGCTATGTGTGTCTTCGGTAACCTTATCGGTACTAATCAATGGGAAGCCAACGGAGGAGTTTAATCTGGGGCGTGGACTATGCCAGGGAGTCCCATTATCCCCGTACCTTTTAATTTTGTGTGCGGAGATGTCTCGAGTCTTATGAGACGAGCTGCGAAAACGGGTCTATTCATGGAGTTCAATTTGCTCATAATGCCCCTGTTCTTACCCATTTATTGTTCGCATACAACAATATTTTTTTCGTTAAGGCCAAAGGGGAAAAAGCAAACTGTGTTAAGTCCATTCTCTAAAGCAACGCAGCAGCGTCGGGCCAAGTTGTCAATTTTGACAAAACTATGGTGTCTTTTAGCCGAGGAACGCTGAGAACTGATCGGAAACAAGAGGCTCTTTGTTTAGAGGTGCGAACGGTAGACGTCCAAGATAGATACCTGTGGCTGCCTACGGTTTTAGGCCATTCGAGAAAGGTGATTACGACAGAGATAAATTTGTAAAAAACTTCAAGGTTGGAAGGGTCAGTTGTTTTCGAAGGCCGTACGGAAAGTATTGATAAAGGTCGCAGCCCAATCAATCGCGACCTCTGCGGTGAGTGTCTTCAAACTCCATAACTTTTGTGAGGAACTACAATCGTTGGTGTCTCGATTTTGGTGGGGGTTGATAAGCGAGATTTATGTCGTTATAAATCCGATATCAAACAATAATTTATAAGTCCAAACTAAAACTAACTATGGCAGCTAGTGATAAGTCCGGGTCGATCACAGGGAGGCGGTCGATCTAATCAAATCTAGGGTCAAGTTCAGTTCTGCCAAGTAACAGGTTTTAATAGTTTGAGAGGTTGAGAAAGAGGGATAAAAAACAAAAGCAATAATCAAAATGCAATATAAAGGGTACGAAAATCAGATGAAGGAAAAACTAGGGCAGAAACGGGATCACTATGTATCAACGGGATAGGTCAGCCAAGGTCTAAACAGCCTAAAGGGTCAGAAAGTTGCTTGTCCGGCCTCCTAACCACCTTAGCGACTCTGATAACTGGTCCGGTCTCACAGAAATCACTATCCTATGTGTCCACCGATCGGTGAAGGGCTTCCCACGATCGGTGTCAGGTCTATTTTCCCAATCACTTGGCCAGTCTCAGGGGAAATATACTAAACAAATGATAACCTAGCGTCCTAGGTCAGTCAAACGACAATTAAATCAAACATAGGTTCAGATGCATAAACGGTTTAATTGGAACCCCCAAATCCCGGATCCACAATAGTTCACCCTAGCCCTAGCATGCAGATTAGCTACTCATGGTGATAGATATTAAGCAAAACAAGAAGACACAGGATGGTATGGCAAGATTCATGGTCGAGAAACGTACAAACATGAACGAAAATGACAGAAAACGAAATAAAACTGAATCAGAACCTGAATTAGGGCAAAAACAAGGAGGATGCCAATCGGTATAACGCTATGCCGATTGGTATAGTGTTGTAAATGATCGAAAACGAAAACGAAATTACTTCTAAATGAAATGGAATTACATAAATGAAAAATGGGAAATTGCTTTAGATCCGTGACAAGGGATCTGTGCTGCGGTGGTGAGATCCTCCGAGATCCGCTGCTTCTCCCACTTATAACCCTCCTTTAGGTCTAGGGTTAGGTTTTTGGCCTCCAGAATTGAGTCTTGGGCCTGTAGCTGAAGCTGGGCTTGCGTATTGGATCGGTCCATGTTGGACCTTAGAGTCTTGAGCTCAATCTTGGATCTTTGGTGAAGGCATCGATCGGCATAAGTGATGGGCCGATCGGCATCATGCTAATTGGACTCATCTTTTGGTCTTGGTTGCTCTATCCGATCGACATTGGTGCTTCACCGATCGTTCTTGGGTCTTGAGGGTGTCCAATGATCATGCTAACACTTCCACCGATCGGTCTAAGCACCTTACCGATCGTTCTTGGTGTTACAACCCCACCACCGATCGGTGAAGAGTATAAACCGATCGTCAAAGGCAGGAGGTCGATCGGTGAGAATTCCTGCACAGCGCGCTGAACTTCAAACGCCCGCCATTTCTTCGTTACTTGGTCAAATGAGGCGTTTTTGGTTGCGTTTCGAAGATAAGAAGAAGATCTTTCCGTGGCAACTTGAATCGCCTCGTTCCAATGTCTAGAACTCAAGATATGGCCTCTCAAAGATGACCCTAGTGAAGGAGGGTCTCAAATCATAATCTTGATTTGTTTGAGCTCGATGTTGCTTCTTCATTATAGCTGGCCCAATCGGCATGACATGTATTTTAGCCTTGTTTTACTTCCTTTTCATCCAGAATCGATTGCGTGAGTTGGTGAAAGGTTGGTTCTTGATCCTTTATTCCTCGTGTTTAGCCAAAATGCTTTCAAATCACCCATAAAGGGCGTGAACTCTGCAAAATAGACATGAAACATACCAAAGTAGCAAACGAGAGGAATACGACTAGAAAAGAGCTCAAAGGAGCTACCTATGATGCACAAATGGGGTAAATGTGTAGGCAAATGTGCATATGGAATACGCACATCAAATCTCCCCAAACCAAACCTTTACTTGTCCTCAAGTAAAGCAATAGAGACAAGCATGGATCGAGATCATAGCTCAAGACACATTTACTCAAACTAGTGTGAACAATGGCCATTACAAGTGCAGCAGGAACATACGCGTGAGAGTCGACCTTCAAAACAAGTCTCATCTAGCCTAACAGTCAATGCTCTTCATGAATACTCAAGACCTTGCAATCGAGCTCAAAAATAAAGACTCAACAAGCATTTTCAACAGCATGACTCAAATCAATGAAGTAGTACTCAAGATACTATATGTTCTCAAGGTATGCGGGGTACAAGGCGTAACGGGGCTGAAGTTCAAGGTGGAAGGTGGCTGCGTGCTAACGCGTTTGGGCATGTGTGGCTCATTAGCGACTAGTGGCTGCGTGACCACTTGGACTATTTCTTCAAATGTTACCCATTCACAACATTCATTAACATCATCCCAGCTTCTTGTTCAGCACTTATAGGATTTAGCCATAATTTCTTCTCTTATGATTAGTTTGGCTTCTTATGACTTCATTTGTTCATTTGATTCTCAGCGCCTTAGCAAAATTGACTCCTTAGTGCCTTTTCACACCAGGTTTTTTAGCAAAACTTCCACTTTTGATGAGCAAACCGATCGGTTTCACATCATACCGATCGGTTCTGATAGCATTTCCCAGACAGAATTATCACTTTACACACATTTAGATTTCATTCAGCTTAGTTACAGTACTCCTTGTCCTAACACGCAACCAACAGTCAAGGTGAGTGAGTATATGGCATGTAGTTTGAGTATCCGGGTTGTAACCAAGGTTAATATAAGGCAATGTGGGCTCAAGAACAAGGACCTAAGTCTAAAGGGACAAAAGAGGCTGTTTTGGCCATGTGGAGTTCAATTTTTGTGGGTACCCGGTCCCGCAGGACTTAAGTGCATAGCTTCGGAAATTAAATTGAGCTACTAAGTCACACAATGAGACTATGCAAGAGCATGCAAGCTAAGATTTACAATACGTAATTGAGAAGCATTTCGATGCAAAGTTGACTCACATCAAGCATATCAATCAAGCGTGTTCGACTAGTTAATCCAATATAATCTCTAGATGTCCTACCATAAGAGTTCAAGCCAATGTCACGAAAAGTAGAGCTAAGTGTAAGAGCAAAATAGACATTAAGCACATCTCAATCCACAAAACAAGACCAAAAGCAACATGGACAACTGTCCTCCTCCCCAAACCAAATTGAGCAACGTCCTCATTGCGACCACTCAGGGCGGGTCACAAGACAAGTCATGGGGGCGGGAATAAAGAAAGCAAAGAGTGCAAAGTGTATACCATGTAAGAGCAGATGGTTAACCTCCCCAAACCAGCATCGAAGAATCTTTTTTGTAGTTGCATGAACATTGGCTGGCAGGGCTGATCATCATGTGGTCACCGATCGGTGGAATCAGGAGTTTGATCGGTAGAGAGCAGTCCACCATCGGTAGACTTCCTTCTGTGATCGGTGGAGGTCATCTCTCTGATCGGTTAGCTCTGTTCTGCACCAGTTCTCCTCAACTGCAAACATATAAGACAGACAAAATAGGAGAGCTATAGGAAACGCTCTCTCACATCACTCACAAATGTCTTAAAATGTCTAAAAACGAAAGCAAAAATTGTCTAACTATTACAACTGAAATAAGATTGTTCCAAAAACGAAAAGCAAATAACAACGGGTTGCCTCCCGGAAGCGCTGCTTTCAGTTAGGTCCCGCACGACCTTGTTTAGCTTCGGATCAAGTATAGGGAATGTCATCAGCACAGGCCTCTCTTGGCCTCCAAACAGCACGAGCATCCACAGGAGGATGGTTGGGCCATAGTACACTCGGCAGACCGGCAAGGGGCGAATCTCCGTGCCCGGTTGATCTCGGATGGCTATGCCAATCACGTGAGTCATAAATTCCTGCATCCAAAGGTTGAAAAGTCTCCAAGGTGTCTCCAAAGATGTGAGACGGAGATATAACATTAATAGAACAGGCAGAACTCATAGCATCAACACTAGCAGGAGACAGGGGAAGGTCAGAACTAACAATCTGGGGCAGGGGATGATCATGGAGCTCTGTGGGGGGTGGATGCCGATCGGCAAGGGTGTGAGGCCGATCGGGGGGTACTGCAGACTGACAGGTGAGGTCTCCAAACTGGTAGGTGGGGTCCTTTAATGGCCGGTTCTGGTCTCTAATGATCGAATTGGTCTTTACAACTAAGGGAGAGCGGGGTGTATCATAAGGTTTAAACACTAGAAGTTCACCCCCCACCTTAAAAGTCAAGGTCCTCTTAGCAACATCAATAATAGCACCTGTAGTGTGTAGGAAAGGTCTCCCTAAGATGATAGGGATGTCGCATTTTCAGGTATGTCTAACACTACGAAATCGACCGGTATGTAAAACCCACCCATCTTAACCGGGACATCCTCAAGTAAACCCAAAGGTCGTGAAGTGGTCCTATCCGCCATTTGGACTGTCATATTTGAGCTCTTGAATTGGGTCAAGCCCATCTTCATAGCTAAGGATAAGGGTAGGACACTAACACTAGCTCCTAGGTCACATAAGGCGTTTTCGATGTTAATTTTTCCTATGACGCAAGAGATACTGAAGCTACCGGGATCAGCAAGTTTAGGTGGAGAGTCGCTTTGTCGAGGTGCACTACACCTTTCTGTGAAAGCGACAGTCTCAACCTTGGGGAGGGTCTTTTTCCGGGTTAAGATGTCTTTTAGGAATTTAGTATAAGAGGGTACTTGCAAAACTAAATCTAGAAATGGAATAGTGATGTCAAGTTTAGTAAGTACCTCTTTGAACTTACCGAATTGTTCCTCGTAGGGGGATTTCTTCTTAAGACGACCAGGGAAGGGAAGCTTAATCTTCATCCCAGCTTCTTCTGCCTGCTTCCCTTTCCCCAAACCAGCTTCATCATCATGCCCAGAAGCTTTGAAAAGTTCAGACCGATCGGTATAGGGGATGGGACGATCGGTGGGAGTGATATTCTGGCCATTTTCTTCGTTTTTCTGCTTCTCAGACCTCTCAGAATTCTTCTCAGAACTTACTGCTCTGTCCTCAGCCTCATAGGTGGTCCCACTCCTCAATGTTATGGCATTCACATGGTGGACATGATCGGTGGTTTTGCTAGGCTGAGATGGGAGGTGGCCTTGCTGCCTTTGAGCTTGTGAGGCCGCTAGTTGAGCTATCTGAATCTCCAAGTTCTTAATAGCCCCCGCCTTTTCTTGGTCCATTTTAGCCACTTGAGCAATGAGGTGCTCCTGGCTTTTCTGCATTCCCATCAGCATCATCCTCAAATCGTTCATATCTGTGAATGTATGAGGCTTGAAGGGTTGAGGTCTGTTTTGTTGCTGGTATGGAACTTGACTGATCGCTTGAGATGGTTGGCCGATCGGTGGATGCTGGTACTGAGGGTTTGGCCTGTTGTAATGCTGGTTGAAGTTCTGCTGCTGATAGTTCTGATAAGCAGCAACCTGTTCTACTACCCCTGGGTACCCAAAATTGTCCAGAGTGTATTGTTGTTGGAGGGCACCGATCGGTGAGGGTATAGGGCCGATCGGTGGAGCAATCGTCGGGGCTGTGTTGACCTTCAAACTGGCCAACTGGGCTTTAAGATCCTCGATTTGGGCTGTCATACTCTGTTGGAAATGACCTTCAGTGCCTATAGCAGCCAAAGTAGTGGAAGATTGGCCATATTGGATACTATGGCTAGCCATAGTCTCTATCAACTCACGAGCCTCAGCTACTTCCACGTTAGAGAACATCCCATTTGCCGCGGAATCCAATATCCTCCTTGAGTCCGGCATTAGAGCGTTGTAAAATGTCATGGCCATGAACCCTTCTCCAAACCCATGATGTGGGCATTGCTTCTCCAGGGTTTTGAACCTCTCCCAAGCATCGTAGAGATTCTCATTGAGGCGCTGTCTAAACCCGGTGATTTGCATCCTTAGGTTGGCCGTCCTCTCCGGCGGGAAAAACTTCCTGTAGAAAGCAAGGACTAGGGTGGCCCATGTATTGCTAGTTGCGACCGGCAAGGTTTCCAGCCAAGATGATGCTTTGTCCCTCAATGAATGAGCGAACATCATCCTCGGAGTTGATCTTGTGTCACCCCTTCGTGGGTGATCAATTGGCAAAGGTCACAAAATCGGTTGATGTGGCGCGCCGGGTCTTCGGATAGCGCACCACCAAATTGTTCTTTGTGGATGAGGTTGTAGAAGGATGGGTCAATTTTAAAGTTTGTGGCTGTGAGGTTCGGTTTGAGAGTCCCTGTAGGAACTTGCTCAGCCGAGGGCACGGCTTCGTCAGCTAGTCTAGGCATGGTTTTTCTTGGTGATGTGGGTGGGGTTGATGTTGGTGAAATTGTAGGTGATGGTGAGGATGTAGGTGTTATTGTGGGTGTTTGTGTGCTTTCGTTGTCAGCCAGCCTTCGATTTCTGCGCAGTAATCTTTCTGGTTCAGGATCGAAGTTCAGCAGGGCAGCAGAGTTTCTCCTGCGCATAAACACTGGCAAGACAAATCAGAAAACAAGGCAAAACCGATCGGTGGGGGGTATGTACCGATCGGTATAAGGGCAAAATTTCACAGAAGTCAATTCGAACAGAAAAGAAACACCAAATTAATCAGAAAATCGCCTCCCCGGCAACGGCGCCATTTTGATAAGCGAGATTTATGTCGTTCTAAGTCCGCTATCAAACAATATTTATAAGTCCAAACTAAAACTAACTAGGGCAGCTAGTGATAAGTCCGGGTCGATCACAGGGAGGCGGTCGATCTAATCAAATCTAGGGTCAAGTTCAGTTCTGCCAAGTAACAGGTTTTAATAGTTTGAGAGGTTGAGAAAGAGGGATAACAAACAAAAGCAATAATCAAAATGCAATATAAAGGGTACGAAAATCAGATGAAGGAAAAACTAGGGCAGAAACGGGATCACTATGTATCAACGGGATAGGTCAGCCAAGGTCTAAACAGCCTAAAGGGTCAGAAAGTTGCTTGTCCGGCCTCCTAACCACCCCTAGCGACTCTGATAACTGGTCCGGTCTCACAGAAATCACTATCCTATGTGTCCACCGATCGGTGAAGGGCTTCCCACGATCGGTGTCAGGTCTATTTTCCCAATCACTTGGCCAGTCTCAGGGGAAATATACTAAACAAATGATAACCTAGCGTCCTAGGTCAGTCAAACGACAATTAAATCAAACATAGGTTCAGATGCATAAACGGTTTAATTGGAACCCCCAAATCTTGGATCCACAATAGTTCACCCTAGCCCTAGCATGCAGATTAGCTACTCATGGTGATAGATATTAAGCAAAACAAGAAGACACAGGATGGTATGGCAAGATTCATGGCCGAGAAACGTACAAACATGAACGAAAATGACAGAAAACGAAATAAAACTGAATCAGAACCTGACTTAGGGCAAAAACAAGGAGGATGCCGATCGGTATAAGGCTATGCCGATCGGTATAGTGTTGTAAATGATCGAAAACGAAAACGAAATTACTTCTAAATGAAATGGAATTACATAAATGAAAATTGGGAAATTGCTTTAGATCCGTGACAAGGGATCTGTGCTGCGGTGGTGAGATGCTCCCTCGAGATCCGCTGCTTCTCCCACTTATAACCCTCCTTTAGGTCTAGGGTTAGGTTTTTGGCCTCCAGAATTGAGTCTTGGGCCTGTAGCTGAAGCTGGGCTTGCGTATTGGATCGGTCCATGTTGGACCTTAGAGTCTTGAGCTCAATCTTGGATCTTTGGTGAAGGCACCGATCGGCATAAGTGATGGGCCGATCGGCATCATGCTAATTGGACTCATCTTTTGGTCTTGGTTGCTCTATCCGATCGGCATTGGTGCTTCACCGATCGTTCTTGGGTCTTGAGGGTGTCCAATGATCATGCTAACACTTCCACCGATCGGTCTAAGCACCTTACCGATCGTTCTTGGTGTTACAACCCCACCACCGATCGGTGAAGAGTATAAACCGATCGTCAAAGGCAGGAGGTCGATCGGTGAGAATTCCTGCACAGCGCACTGAACTTCAAACGCCCGCCATTTCTTCGTTACTTGGTCAAATGAGGCGTTTTCGGTTGCGTTTTGAAGATAAGAAGAAGATCTTTCCGTGGCAACTTGAATCGCCTCGTTCCAATGTCTAGAACTCAAGATATGGCCTCTCAAAGATGACCCTAGTGAAGGAGGGTCTCAAATCATAATCTTGATTTGTTTGAGCTCGATGTTGCTTCTTCATTATAGCTGGCCCAATCGGTATGACATGTATTTGAGCCTTGTTTTACTTCCTTTTCATCCAGAATCGATTGCGTGAGTTGGTGAAAGGTTGGTTCTTGATCCTTTATTCCTCGTGTTTAGCCAAAATGCTTTCAAATCACCCATAAAGGGCGTGAACTCTGCAAAATAGACATGAAACATACCAAAGTAGCAAACGAGAGGAATACGACTAGAAAAGAGCTCAAAGGAGCTACCTATGATGCACAAATAGGGTAAATATGTAGGCAAATGTGCATATGGAATACGCACATCAAATCTCCAAATGGCAGGGGTAAAATTCCGTGGGTGGCTTTGTCGAGATTGTGAAGATGTGGCTGGTGCGTCGTGTTATGTACAAGAGAAGAGAACTTGGAATCGAATTTGGAGAGCGAATGTGCTCCGGAGGATTAAAATGTTCATGTGGCAGCTCTGCAATAATGCGATTGCTACTAAACTTAATTTGTGAAAGCGTGTTCATGGTATGGAGGGCGTCTGCCCAATCTGTTGCAGCGAGCTGGAGGATTGCCTTCATCTCCTAAGGGGTTGTGGCTGGGTTTGAGGGCTATGGGATAGGCTGGGAATTGAGGTGCGAACGATAAACGGGCATGAGCGGGTGAGGGAATGGGTAGAGGATGTGTGGTGGGAGTTAGATGATAGTGAGATAGATAAATTTATGTTGGGGTGTTGGGCGGTGTGGGAGGCTAGAAATAAGTGGGTGTTCGAGGGTGTTAGGGTGGACATGGACCGAGCAGTGAGATGAGTAGCAGAGCTGAGCGGAGAGTTGAGGGCCGACGTGAGGGATATATGGGAGGAAGAGGGAGGCAACGAAGGGGAATGAAAGTGGTCGAGGCTGGAGACTGATACTGTCAAGCAAACGTTGATGCGGGGCTCAAAGAAGGATTAGGGGTTGAGCTAGATGTGGTGTGTCGCGATAGTCTAGGGTTGCGGTGTGCAGAGTGGCCGAGAACAGAGGAGAGAGTATGGAACCAAGCATGGCTAAGGTGGTGGCGGTGTTGGCTGGAATCACAGAGGCACGAAGAAGGAGGCACTCAAAGATTGTCATCGAAATCAATTGTAAACCTTTGATCGATGCGCTGCAGGCAAGAGTGGAGGATCGGAGCGATTTTCATCTAATTTTTGAAGATATACATTCTCTTTGTCACTATTTTGATTACGTTCTATGGTCTTTTGTTAGACGTAAGTTTAATAGAGTTGCAGATGAACTTGCACATTGGAGTTTGATGGAAGTTAGTAGGAAAATATACACTAGAAAACGAACTCGGGAAACTGAGGGACAAAATTCGTCAGAAACACCAAAATTTCGTCAGTAAAGTCAATTACTGACGGAAATTTAGTCAGTAACGTGCGTCACTTCAAATGGTAACAAAAATTTGACTTCTAACGGATTTTCCCACACATTTACTGACGGTTTACTGGCGGATGATTTGTCGAACAGTTTAAGGTCAAAATCAAGTTAATATTGACTGTAACTGTACTGACAGATGATTCGTCGAACAGTTTAAGGTCAAAGTCAAGATAATATTGACCTTACTGACGGAATTTCCGTCAGGAAATTCAAGAAAATTTTGCTTTATTGACGGATTGTCCGTCAGTAGTAAATGTAGCAGTGGATGGAAACAATAGCCTGCTGTCCAGCCACAATGCATCTATTTCATTGTTTTAAATGGTGAAAATTTCAACAAAACCTGCAATACAGAAAATATATTCGTCGACCGCAAAGCGGTAATTCATACTCACGTCAATCGCATGAGCGGGAATCAACAAAAGGCAACAAAAATAAGGCGGAAGATCGATGGAAATTGGAAAAAAATTCCATTACATAAAAAGTTAAACACATTCATACAACGTTTTTACAAACTTACAAATTCAACAGATTCACTAACTTAGACAAAACTAATGTCTTTGACATAACCACTAACTTAAGCAGATGATAAATTACTAACTTAAGGGGGTAACGGAACCCCGTCCAAAGCCGTGCCCGTCGTCTACGTTGTCGTCTCTTGGACGTGGAGGAGGGAAATGCCACTAGCCCGGGGGAAGAAACGTCATCAACGCTGCTTGCAAGGCGCCCATTTGCTCGGCTTGGCTCTCCATTTGTTGTTGATTGGCCCGTACTTGTGCTTCAATGGCAAGTCGGGCATCTCGCTCATTTTCTTGTTCATTCGCAAGTGCACTCAATTGCTCCTTCATTTGAGCATTTTCACTTGCGAATTGAGTGTAATAAGTAGGATTGTAGGAGAAAGATGCGCGTGCACTTTTGTTGCAAGGTGGATCATACCACACTTCTTTCCCCTTGTCTCCCATCCCGAATAGCCTCGACTTCTTATCGAATCCATTTGCAGCTTTCTAGTATGCATGGAACTCATCTGGGGTCTCGCCAGTTGTCGTTGACTGACTAACCTCTTCCGTGTAAGCTTCCTGAAAAAACAAAAAAAAGTTGTATAATTAAAAACATTAAGTGATAAAAACAAAACAAAGCTAATAAATAGTATTAAAGTTGGATATAAAAAAAACTCCTTAGTAATAATTAGGCAAACTTACGTTTGTCTTAGCAGTTCTAGGATTAACCCACTCACCCTTCTTGTTTTTCTTTGTTTTCTCAAACAACTTGTACGGCGTAGGATCAACCTGAAAGTAGTGTAAAAACATTAAGTGATATATCGGCAATATTAATCCTTCATAATATGCAATTTGTGAAGGAAAAAAATAAAGAACTTACCAATTCTTTAAACGCATCGGAACAACTCTTCCGGCCTAGAGTATGGGTGCCCAAAGCTTTCTCGCCCTCGACCGTCTATTTACCTTGTTTATGTTGGATTTCTTGGCAAATTCGGGATCGCTTTCGGGCCTTTTTCTAATGGTTTCCTACCAAGATTCAGGCACCCAATCCGGCCTTTTTTTTGTTATATTTGAGGCCACCAACAAGTGAGGTAATCCGTCTCGTGACCTGTTTCTGCCTTTCGGGCTTCGGGTCGTAGTTCGGATCGACCGAGTTCACATGATTCTATTTCATCACAAACAACTTGTTAGTTTTTGCTAAAATTGTACATCATCACGTTTTGAATGAAAACAATTACTTTTTAGTAATAGCTAGAATTGTAATAAAATATACCTGAAAGTATTCATACATCCGCCTACGCTGGTAATGGCTCGCTTCACTCCATTTGGTGAAGTACTCCCGGCCGATGGTACGAATGGAAGACCAAGTAATGTATTGCTTGATCGGCTTGTCATCCCACCTGAAAAAGATACATATTAGAACGAATGCGATAATAAAAGTTATAATAAACGTTAGGTTAAAAGTTATAATAAAATAAAGTTAGCGATAATAAAAGTTTTCTATATATGAGACACTTACCAATGGCCTATGTCAGGATTGCGAGACAGAATAACCCGCGTCCCCTCCTGTTGCGTAGTCGACATCGTAACCTGCTCCTGCTCGTGGTGGTCCGAGGCCGCCTCCTCCTCGTTCTCCTCCTCATCAGCAGGACGAGATCGACCAGTGTTACCTATGAGCCGGTTTATAAACCCACCTGCCATATGTAAAAGCTATATACAATGGAAATTGTTAGGTAGTTCAATATATAAAACCGTGAGCAAACTTTCATACATCCACTGTCGTTCTAATCTTTTCATGTTAGTATGTATCTACATTTCAATATATATGTTATATAAATAAATTATCTTAATTAACAACAATGATAATCAATAATCACACACTGTAAATTAAACATTTATTATTATCAATATATATATATATATATATATATATATATATATATATATATATTAGGATCCTGTGCGAACTTATTTTTCGGTGCGAACTTACGAACTGACTTATAAACCTTGACTCACTTTCACGCGCTAATCACAACCATTTTCGCACTCCCCTTTCATATCTTCCCAGTCATTATAAATTATTCCCCACCTCCTCTTTCCCTCTCATCCTACACACAGGCCACAACTTCCGATCGTTGACGTCATATCACTGGTCTCTACCGGAAACCGCGACTACCCCACTCCGATCACCAAGTCACCGGCGGATGCTCTACCACCGTCCTTACCTTTCTTTATTTTTGTTCTCGCCGTCGCCGGCAAGAGGCTGCACCACCACCACACCTGAAAGTCTATTTACACTATAACCGACGCCGCACCTCCATGTCGTCCAAATTCCGCCGTCGCCGACTCGCCATTGCCTCTGATTTTGTGTATTTTTTTATGTTTCATTTTGGTTTTCTTTTTCCATATGTTAGATCTACTTAGAAATACAAGTAATTTTGTAAAACAAATCAAATAATTGCAATCCTCATGAAATTGTAATTGTGGTTGATGAGTTTTTGACGATGGTTGTCAGATCGCCAGCGTGATTGCGGCCGGATTGCTACCGGTGATAACTTAGGTTGTTGGTGGTCTGGGCTTGAGTTGTTATTGGTAGAGTAGGTGGTGGTGCTTATTAGTGTTATGATGGCGGTGTTGTAGATGAGTAGTGAGTTAGAGACGACATTATGGGCAGAGGGATGTTGTAAGTGGTGGGGCCGGCGATGGTGGAGGTGGCAGTGGTGGGGCCGACAGCGGTGGTTGGGTCAGTGGCGGCGGCGGCAGTGGATATGCAATACCCCTTCAGATACGTATGGTATTACTACTGGATACATGTGTATCCACTAGTAATACCATATATATCCGGGAGAAATACATATTGTTGTCATAAGCCAGTATTTCCAACTCACTAATTTATTGATTTAAAGTAATGCAGTTTTTGCTGAGATCGTCAAGCTTAGCATTGCTCTTCTTTTGTGTAAGTTATGTCATGTCATTAACCGTCCCCCAAATAAAGGAAAGGAGTTGGGCCATGGGTGGCTTATGATGTAGCCACCGTCGTTTTTGGTGGTTAACAAAGTCGCCGACGTGGGGTTCGGGTGGTTGCCAGTGTCGGGAGGTGTTGACGGAAAGGAAATGAGCTTAGGTATATCAAATATGGTTCTAGATACATTTAAACATACTGTTAGATACATAAAATGCATGTGTATATTTTTTTGGTACATAAAAATGCATGTGTATATAGTGTACGGTTGTGTGTATCTGGACTATTATGTTGTGTATCAAAGAAGTTCATACGGTTCACAAGGGTGATGGTGTGCAACATCGAGTGGTAGATGTAGAGGTGTGAGTCCGTAGGAAGTCTTGATGTTCCAAGCAATATATTTATTGCGAATTTTAATGTAACTAATTTGTTGTTTTCAATAACTAAGAAGTAAGATTCATAAAATTAATCATGTAAATAATGTGGTATACATTTTAGAAATATTAGATTCATAAAAAAATATACCCATATTTAATTAGAATACTCCTAAAATAAATGTAAAACATCAATAAATGAATATGACAAATGATGTACGAAGTACTATATTTAAGTATCTAGAATAATATTTTACGTAACGGGCCACCCTATCCAACCTTACACCATTTTCCGTCCTACTTAAGGATAGTCGTTTCTCTGGTTTGATCTCATTAAGTTTCTAGATAGACTCCTTTAACTTACCAGATATGCATTTAGCTAGCTTGATATTCTCCTTTAAATGACTAGATACTTACATTTCCTTAGTTAGATACACTTCTGTAAATTAGTAAATACATACAAGTAGCTTGCTAGATACATTTCTTTAACTTATTAGAAACATAACTTTAACTAACTAGATACACACACCATTAAGTTGCTAGATAGGCATATAGAGCACCCCAGATCAGACCTTTAGGAATCATCTAATCCACCCATAAACCTTTTTATGTCCTACATAATGATAGTCGTGCCCCTCGTATAATCTCATTCCCCCTTGAAAAGTGTTCAACCTTTCTCTTCTAGGCTTGATTTTTTATTTCCACCTTCACCTTCTAATAAGAAAAAGGGTTTACCGTTGGATTAGACAGTCTCACGAGTGAGATGGCCTAAGCTAACCTTAAACCATTTCCCGTCCTACTTAAGGATAGTCGTCGTCCTCGTTTGATGATCTCATTAAGTTGCTAAATATAAATCTTTAGCATGCTAGATACACACATTTAAGTTGCTTGCTATAAATCTTTAGCATGCTAGATACACTCGTTTAAGTTGCTAGATACATACCTCTAGCTAGCTAGATACACCCCTTTAAGTTTCTAGATACATACTTGTAGCTAGCTAGATATACTCCTTTAAATTTCTAGATACATACATCTAGCTAGCTGGATACACTCCTTTAAATTGCTAGATACAGACCTCTAGCTAGCTGGATACACTCCTTTAAATTGCTAGATACATACCTCTACCTAGCTGATTACACTCCTTTAAATTGTTAGATACATATCTCTAGCTAGCTGGATACACTTCTCTAAATTGCTAGATACATACCTCTAGCTAGCTGGATACACTCCTTTAAATTGCTAGATACATACATCTAAATAGTTGGATACAGTTCTTTAAATTGCTAGATACATACCTCTACCTAGCTGAATACACTCCTTTAAATTGTTAGATACATATCTTTAGCTAGCTGGATACACTCCTCAAAATTGCTAGATACATACCTCTACCTAGCTGGATACACTTCTTTAAATTGTTAGATACATACATCTAGCTAGCTGGATACAGTTCTTTAAATTGCTAGATACATACCTCTACCTAGTTGAATACACTCCTTTAAATTGTTAAATACATATCTCTAACTAGTTGAATACACTCCTTTAAATTGTTAGATACATATCTCTAGCTAGTTGGATACACTCCTCTAAATTGCTAGATACATTCCTCTACCTAGCTGAATACACTCATTAAATTGTTAATACATACCTATTCTTTAGGATACCCATTCCCATTCATTTGATTTCATTTCCCCTTGGAAAGGGCTCACACTACCTTTTTAGGATATCTTATTTTCCTTGTACATTTATTTCGGTAATAAGGGAATGGGTTTAGGATTAAATTGTCAAATATGTGTATCCAACAAGCTAGAAGTTTGTATCTACCCCTCGTGAAATTATAAAAAAATTGAGAATCATTCTTGGACGAAAAACTTGAGCTATTCAGAGTTGCTAGTTAATTGAAAAGAAAGGTCTATGATATACTCCAAATTTTTATGCAAATTGTAATTGAATCTTAGTTTGCAAAAGAGGACGAAAACAGGTCCATGATAACTCCGCATTTTCTTGATTGCTCCTTCAAAAGAGGCTGCAAATTAAAGTTTGTATTCTCGTTAATGGAAAGCAATTGCTCAAGAACGCAAGTCTAAATGCAAAGAAACAAGTGGGCGTTACAAATACATCAAAGAATCATATTATACATGCATCTTGTATAAATTAGAACCAATACATGTTATAAAACATCAAGAAGTTCTGAACATTTGAACATCCAAGATAGACTTCTCCCAGACAGCAAACTGCTCAAATAGGATTTAACTCCGATTTTGAACACTCTGTCGATTCAAAATTACTCACATAACTAGAAACATTCAACAGGCCAGGGGATCACTATCGCAATAACTCGACCATTGTTTTTTCTGCGAACTATTGTACCAAGAAAAAAGGAACAGTATCGAAACACCAACACCTTTCTCCTGATTTTTGCTCCACCAACAGGAACTGGTGTACATAGAAAACATGAACTGCCACCTCAGAAATCGTCTAGGACCTCAAAGCTAACCCAAACTGCCTCAATTCAAAGTCGTGCCACCGATGTCCCACCACCATCCGCTGTGCTTTCAAATTATTTAGATCTACTAACTTGACATCGTACAACGACATCAGGCGGTTCTGGCTATCAACATCTAGCTGTTCGGCGGCCGCGTTGGTGAGTGAAGGGAGGCGTCATGGCAAGGCGGTGCTTTCACAGTTGCCGGAGATAAGCCGGAAAAAGAGAAGGAGAGTGCTTAAGTGGTTTATGTGGAAAAAGAAACCGCTGGTTGAGTTGCCGAAGTATTCAAACTAGGATTGAAAGTCCGGCGCCAATTATTGGGATTTGTGGGTAGTGGGAAGGGATGAGAGTGCTTATGGGGATGACGTCGAGTGTCTGAGAGAAAATGACGGATTTACAAGTTAGACATTAGCGCGTGAGACTTTTATTTGAGGTCAACTAAATCAGTTCGTAAAGTTCGTATTGTAACTTAGTTCGCACGGGACCCCGCCCCTATAGAGGGAGAGAGAGTCAAATTCTTTTGAGTCCACCATTTCCATAGAGTCCTTGAGTCCTTATCCTAGCCATTGGATGAGGGAGATGAATGACTGAGATTGTAGATTTAAAATCACATTTATCACTAATTAATTACGTATGCACTAATTAATTAACTTTCTCTCTCTGACAAGAGTAAAAACTAAAAAATAGATCTGACATCACCAAGTGTAACTTTTAAGGTCATTTTGTGTTACTTTAATAGTGTTACTTTAATAAATATTGTGTGTTACTTTAATAGATGATATATCTGACTTTAATAAATAAAATGTGTAACTTTAATAAATAAAATGTGTAACTTTAATAAATAAAATGTGTAACTTTAATAAATAAAATGTGTAACTTTAATAGACGATATATGTGACTTTAATAAATAAAATGTGTAACTTTAATAGACGATATATGTGACTTTTATATATAAAATATGTAACTTTAATAGAGAATTTGTGTTACTTTAATAGAAGTCATTGTCACTTGACACCCGTTTTTCAGATCTAGAATTAAAAATAAAAAACAAAAAACCATATCCTAAAATAAATTAAAAAAACAAAAAAGAAGAGAGGACTAAAAGACTAAAAGAAATCAGAAAAAATTAGATCTAAAAAGACTAAAAGAAATTAGAAAAAGGGAAAAATAATAAAAAAAAAATAGAAGAAGAGAGGAATGAGAATAAAAAAAGACTAGATCTGAAAAGAATAAAATGAAGAATAAATGAGAAGAAATGAGAAGAGGAGGGAGGAGGAGAAGAAGATGAAGGAAAGGAGGGAGGAGGGAGGTGGCGGACTGGCGGCCATAGGGAGGAGGAAGAAGACGACGGAAGCGAGGAGTGGTTCGAGAACAAAGGGAAGAAAAAGCATGGGGGAGAAGAAACGTCGGCGGGGCTGCGTGAGAGAGAGGCGGCTGGAGTGGTCCGATGGTGGTGAGTGGTTGTGGTCGGAGAGAAGAGGAGGGAGGACGTAGGGGTGGTGGTGGGAGGAGTTAGTGTGGTGGTCGGAGGCGGCAGACAAGGGAGTGGTGGGAGGCTGCAGATCCGGGCCGGGGTCGTGTTGGTGTCGGCTAGTGTTGGGTGGAGGGGGCGGGTCAGTGCCGGCAGTGGTGTTGGTGTCGAGTGATGCTGGGATGAGGTAGTGGTGGTGGGGTGGTTGTGAGTGAGAGGGATGAGTGATTTCTTTAGGTTTTGGTTTTTTTAGGGTTTTAGAGAGAGAGGGAGGGGGAAATGAAATTATAGGTGATGAGAGAGAAGTTATTGAGTGAAAATGTTATATATTGAGTTAGGGGTGGATTAGTGGTTAATTAGTGAGGATGAGAGAGAGTGGAAAATTAACTCATTAATCACCTTTTGGGAGCACCAATCTCAGTCATCCATCTTCCTCATCCAATGGCTCTAAAGAGGACTCAAATACTCTAAGGGGAAGGGTGGACTCAATTGATCCTTCCTCTCTCTCTATACATATATATAGAGTAAGGATCAATTGAGTTCACCATATATTGGTGAGTCCTTGAGTCCTAATTGTAGCCATTAGATTAGTGATATTAAGGGCTTAGATGTGCTGCAAAAAGGACACTCAACATGTGCCAATTTGATGTGATAATTTACCTTTCTCTTCCCTCTCTCCTTAGCCACTCATAGCCCCACTTCCCTATATACTCTCTCATACTCCCTCTTATTCAATATATTCTTCCCCTTTCATTTTGGCTCTTAGATTAAGGAAATGAATTTTAACCACACAAAACACACTACCCCACACACAAATGAATTTAGACCACACAAAACACACTACCCCACATCCAAAAAATGAAATAGGGAAGAAAACATGAATAACCGAAAAAGGAAATAGGGAAGAATACCATAAATAGGAGGGAGTATATAATTTCTCCCTCCCTCTCACCTCAATTCAGATTATCAAACAAAAAAATCTGATTTGTCCCACCAGCCTTTTCTCTCTCATTTTCTAATCTCTCGTTTCACCATATTCTTCATTAATTTCGTTCCATTATCTGCACTCTTTTGTAGTTTTACAAGTTTTGAATATAAATTTTGTAAGTAATTTATTTTAGTAGTTTAAACTTTCTTATTTGTTATTTTATATGTGTAATTTCTGGTTTTTTCGTGTGTTTAATTCCCGCGTAAAATATAAGCGGTTTTATAAAAAGCTTGTAAAATCTTCATCCTGACTCCAATTAAGGTGAAACAAAAGTCTAACTTTATTAATTTTTCGAGCCCGATGCATTGGTGATATTTTCGTACACCATTGATTTTTAAAAAAATTCATTACTTTTCATTTGTGCTCGAAAACTCGGTTGAGTTTTGTTTAAATTACTTTTTCAACTTTTTAAATCATATCTACAATTTTAAATTGTTAATTACAATTTTTATTATGACAATGGAGATGATTATGAATGAAGATGATGTAAGAATTATTATTTAATTCTTTATTATGTGGACCTAATTACTGATATTAGTCGCCTTAATTAAATAATGGTTAAATATAATGTTTCGGGTTTTTAATAGGAGTCCTAGTTTAAGTGAATTACGGTTAATGTTTACAGGCCATTAACATACAGGCCCACTTATTCTATTAAGCCCCTCATGTCACCTCTCTATATAAGCACACTTGTTTGAGCTTTAACCTAATTCATTCATATTAAGAAACACACATAAAGAAAGTGAATTAGAGAATAAGGAAGGCAGGAGAAGGCAAAGCAATAAGGGTTTATTCTTTATCTTTCTCAAGTGATTTTGTTATCAGATCTGATGGCTGCACCACGTAAGTATATCTCAGTAATTATCGCTTTAATCAAGATCCTATAATTTATGTTTACATATGGTATCAGAGCAGGATTGTGATTATAGTTATAATTCTGATTAATGTTTTGCTTATGTTTTATGAATGAATTTAATGCTTTAATCATGATGTTATAATATTCATTCATAATTGATTGTATACCCTTATGATTGATATCGTATCCTTATATCATGATCGTTTTCGCTGCCCTAATCGAATTATTTCGTTCTGTATGATTTATGATGATTATTATATGATTTATGATGATGATTTGCGCTGCCCTAATTCGATTTGTATGGTTTATTATGATTATTGTTGCGTATGAATGTCGTATGATCTATACCATACTCGATCGAGCTAATTCTTCACTCGATCGAGATGGTTTATTAATAATGTTGCTCGATCGAGCTAATGTTTTACTCGATCGAGCCTTATGTTTTTGATTCTGCTCGATCGAGCTAATGTTTTACTCGATCGAGCCTTATGTATTTTGATTCTATTGTTTACTCGATCGAGCCCTTATGCTCTTGATCCTGCTCGATCGAGCTATTGTTTACTCGATCGAGTAAAACTGTTCTTCTTTGCCCTCGATCGAGCTAGTGATGTACTCGAACGAGGGGTCTTGTTTTGCCTTGTTTTCGATCAAGCTAAAGTTTTTCTCGATCGAGATGCTTTTGTTTATTTTCTACTCGATCGAGATGTTGTCTTACTCGGTCGAGGTCTGGTTCGATGTTTAAGTTTTGTTTTCATTGTATGCTCGTATAATATTATGTTATTATGCTTAAAGGAGACCTTCGCATTATGACGAGTTGAAATTCACCACAGTGATTTCATCTCGTACGCGATCAGATCTCATAATGTAATTGGGCATTCACATTATGTTGATGTTCACCACAGTGGACTCAAATTATGCAGTGAATATCTGACTAAGCATACATTCTTATTGAAGATTAATTATATCTTATGTATCGATCAAAGGAGACCTTCGCATTATGACAAGTTGAAATTCACCACAGTGATTTCATCTCGTACGCGATCAGATCTCATAATGTAATTGGGCATTCACATTATGTTGATGTTCACCACAGTGGACTCAAATTATGCAGTGAATATCCGACTAAGCATACATTCTTATTGAAGATTAATTATATCTTATGTATCGATTAAAGGAGACCTTCGCATTATGACAAGTTTAAATTCACCACAGTGATTTCATCTCGTACGCGATCAGATCTCATAATGTAATTAAATTGGGCATTCACATTATGTTGATGTTCACCACAGTGGACTCAAATTATGCAGTGAATATCCGACTAAGCATCTAATGGGGTGAAATAACTTGTATTAAGGTTTTACCCACAGGTAACCTGACATTAAAGTGAAACACTCATTAAAGAGAGTATACTTGATTATGTAATTAAGCATGCGTAGGTTGTCCACAGATACTGCACTTGCTTAATGAATGTTTATGAGTTACTCATTTAAGTCTCAAGTCTTAGTCATAATTGCTATTGTGTGATAAACTCAAAGCCTAATGATCTGTGCATTGTTCATAATGCAGTACCGTTGCAAAGCTCTCTCAATAACTTGACAGTCTTTGCTTAAAGTTCTTACGACTTACCACTGCACTAAACATTAAAGTCCTCCATTTCGGAGACAGGCTATACTACAGCCAGTAAGTACATGGAAATCATTAAAAAACGCTTTCAGACTGCTGATAAAACGGTAGCTGGAAGGCTTAAGTCTGAACTTACCACTGCTAATTATAATGAGAATGTCACCACCATGCAGCAACATGTGTTGCACATGACGAATCTGGCAGCTAAGTTGGGAAAACTGGGCATGAAAGTTGAGGATCCATTCCTCGCCCAGTTTATAACCAACTCTCTACCAGATAAGTTTGATGCTTTTCATCTTCATTACAACACCGTTAAAGAAATTTGAAGTGTTAATGAATTGACCAATAAACTGGTTCAGGAAGCAGCAAGAATCAAACAGAAAGATGAGGCTGATGCCTCAAGTAAGAATGGTGGTCTACCCCAGGCACATCATGTGCATCATGTAAGCGGGAAATCTAAAGGTAAGTTTAGAAACATAAAGGGCATTAAGACAAGCCCTTCTGATAAACCGTCTGCATCTGGCATAAAGAAGGAAAGTTGCCTTTCTGTCTGAAACCTGGGCACTTTCAGCAAGACTGCATAAAGCGTAAGAATTGGTTCGAAAAGAAGAGTAAGCCTTTGGCTTTAGTATGTTTCGAATCAAGTTATGTTGAAGTTCCTTCTAATACATGGTGGCTAGATACATGCTCTAATGAAAGTTCCTCCTTCTCGTGGCATAAACGTTTGGCCCATATTTCAAGAGAAAGAATAAACATATTGGTTAAAAACAATATGTAACCTTCTCTTGAGTTTACGGATTTTGGGATGTGTGTGGAATGCATTAAAGGTAAGCAAACCAAACACACCATGAAAGGGTCCACAAGAAGCACTGCTCAATTAGAAATTATACATACAGACATTTGTGGTCCATTTGATGTTCCCTCCATGAGCGGAGAGAAATATTTCATCACCTTTATCGATGATTATTCACGTTATTGTTATCTTTACCTTTTGCATGAAAAAATCTCAATCAGTAAACACTTTAGAGGTTTACATTAAGGAGGTGGAAAGGCAATTGGGAAAGAAAGTGAAAATCATAAGGTCAAATAGAGGTGGTGAATATTATGGCAAATATGATGAATCAGGACAACATCCTGGTCCCTTTGCAAAACTCCTTGAAAGTTTGGGTATTGTCCCTCAGTACATAAATCCTGGTTCCCCATGGATGAATGGTGTAGCTGAGAGGCGTAATCGAACCCTATTAGAGGCTGTGAGGACAATGATGAGTAATACCAACTTACCCATAAAGTTGTGGATGCATGCCCTTATGACTGCTGTATATGTTGGAAACCGGGTCCCCAGTAAGGCAGTTTCAAAGACACCATTTGAACTGTGAAAAGGGTGGAAACCGATTCTTCAACATTTGCATGTATGGGGATGCCCAGCAGAGGCACGCATTTATAATCCACATAAAAGGAAACTCGATCAAAGAACCATTAGTGGGTTCTTTATCGGCTATCCAGAAAAGTCTTAAGGGTATAGGTTTTACTGTCCTACACACAAAACAAGAATTATGGAAATCGGAAATGCCAAATTCCTTGAGAATGGCGAAGTTAGTGGGAGTGATCAGGTAAGAGATGTCATAGTCAATGAAGTTAGGGTGGCAATTCCAGCTTCTTTGCCCCCAATTTCAATTGATGAAGTTCCACATAATGATAATGTTGACCCAGTCAATATTGTGGAACCTAACGTTGATGACCCTCCACTCCCGAATGATAACATTGCCACTGAAGTTGTTGATACAGCCCCTGAAATAGTATTAAAAAGGTCCACAAGACGTAGAAAGCCAACTACTTCAGACGATTATGTATATCTACAACAATGTGAATTTGACATTAGTATTGATAATGATCCGGTTCCGTTTTCACAACCTATGAATTGTAATGATTCCGATAAATGGATTAATGTCATGAAAGAAGAGATGGAGTCTATGGCTAAGAATGAGGTCTGGGAGTTGGTCAATTTACCAGTAGGTCATAAGGCTGTCGGCTGCAAGTGGGTCTTTAAGACCAAGCGCGACTCCTCGGGTAATATTGAACGACATAAAGCCAGACTAGTAGCTAAAGGCTTTAATCAGAAAGAAGGCATTGATTATAATGAATCATTTTAGCTTTTGTAGCTCATTTTGATTTAGAGCTACATCAAATGGATGTGAAAACGGCATTCTTGAATGGGAGTTTGGAAGAAGAAGTCTACATGGCTCAGCCTGAAGGCTTCATTATTGATGGCAAAGAGGACAAAGTCTTTATATTAAAGAAGTCCATTTATGGACTTAAGCAAGCTTCTCGACAATGGTATATTAAGTTCCATAATACCATTACCTCCTTTGGGTTTCAAGAAAACACTGTTGATCAGTGAATATACCTGAAGGTCAGTGGGAGTAAGTTTGCATTTTTGGTCCTATATGTCGATGACATACTTATAGCAAGCAGTGATTTGGGACTATTACGTCAAACTAAAGATTTCCTATCAAGCAACTTTGAGATGGAAGATATGGGAGAGGCGTCCTATGTGATCGGGGTGGAAATATCTCGAGACAGATCACAAAGGACATTAGGGTTGTCTCAGAAAGCATATATCAGTAAAGTTTTAGAAAGATTTAACATGGTAAAATGTAATCCCAATGATGTTCCTATTCAGAAAGGGGATAAGTTCAGCTTAAGTATGTGTCCTAAGACTGAGCTAGAACGAAACACCATGAAAAACTTTCCTTATGCATCTCTGGTTGGAAGCTTAATGTATGCGCAGGTCTGTACAAGACCTGACATAAGTTTTGCAGTAGGTATGTTGGGTCGATATCAGTCCAATCCTGGAATGGGTTATTGGATATGCTGACTCAGATTTTGGTGGATGCGTGGACTAAAGGAAAAGCACTTTTGGTTATGTGTTTGTTTTAGCTGGGGAGCAATCTCCTGGAAAAGTGCTAAACAAACAATTATTGCCTCATCCACTATGGAAGTTGAATTTGTAGCGTGCTTTGAGGCTACTATTCAAGCTTTATGGTTGCGGAATTTTCTTTCAGGGCTTAGCATTATGCATTCTGTTGCAAGGCCGTTGAGAATTTATTGTGATAATACCGCAGCTGTCTTCTTTTCGAAGAATGACAAGTATTCTAAAGGAATAAAGCACATGGAAATGAAATACTTGTCAGTTAAGGAGGAAGTTCGGAAAAACACTGTGTCAATTGAGCACATTATGACTAGTGCTAATATAGCAGATCCTTTAATTAAGGGATTACCTCCAAAGACATTTTTGAAGCATGCTATTGATATGGGTCTGGAGGATAATCATTAAGGCTTTTCGTTTATGTTTGGATCAGGCTAGTGCTTTGTAATAATGACACTTATGTTTTGATTAATCGACTTATGTTTTATTATGATAATGATTTCCGAACGCTTTTCTGTATCGTATTATTGTTATTGTATACATTATTGTTGCACGATTAACAGAATTAGTCCTTTTCCTCAAGGACATTATTTGGGGATTATGTTTGCTCCTTGTACAGACTGATTATTCTAAGTGATTGGTTCGTAGTACATGGAAGGACCACTTCTCATTTATAGTAGTGTCTCCGCCATGACTCAACCAGTTGTTCAGGGATAATCAGGATAATTAAGATAAACCCATTATGTGTTCATTTAACCGTCTACGCGCCTTATGTTATAATTAAACGTGACATTATGTTTTAATCACTAATATGGTCCAAGTGGGAGAATGTAAGAATTATTATTTAATTCTTTATTATGTGGACCTAATTACTGATATTAGTCGCCTTAATTAAATAATGGTTAAATATATTGTTTCGGGTTTTTAATAGGAGTCCTAGTTTAAGTGGATTACGGTTAATGTTTACAGGCCATTAACATACATGCCCACTTATTCTATTAAGCCCCTCCTGTCACCTTTCTATATAAGCACACCTGTTTGAGCTTTAACCTAATTCATTCATATTAAGAAACACACATAAAGAAAGTGAATTAGAGAATAAGGAAGGCAGGAGAAGGCAAAGCAATAAGGGTTTATTCTTTATCTTTCTCAAGTGATTTTGTTATCAGATCTGATGGCTGCACCACGTAAGTATATCTCAGTAATTATCGCTTTAATCAAGATCCTATAATTTATGTTTACAGATGATGAGAAACATGACCGTAAACTACAAGTATACTTTCTGTAACTTCATTTTAATGAGTGTAACTTTAAGTTTTAACGAGTATAATTTTAAGTGAATATAATGTAACTTTAACTAATATATATTATAACTTCAGTTTTTAAAAATGTAACTTGAGAATAGAATTTATATAACATTTTTTTAAAGTGTAATTATAATATTTTGGTCATGTTACTGTAATGAACAAGTTTTGTAACTATAACGGACAAGTTGTGTAACTGTAAAATTGATTTAAAGTAAATGTTATTTTTATTATGGCCGGTAATAGAGTCGTCAATTTTAGTTATATTCTAACATAACTTCAATGAGTATGTTTTGTAACTTTAACGAACAACAAGTGTTACTGTAATGGAAGAGTTGTGTAACAGCGATGAACAATGAGTGTGACTGTAATGAACAATGAGTTTGACTGTAATGAACAAGTGAAAAGCGGATATGACTCAAGGACTCCATGTATATTTAAGGACTCTATGTATATATAAGGACTATAACGCTTATTCTAGTAGTGTAAACTGGATGTGACTCATTGTTTACATATATTAATATGTAAATTCACATTTACATGTTACACTCAATGTTCATTATAGAATTTTTACAAGAATGTAATTCAGAATAAATTTTGTATCATTTCAGTTTTAAAAAGTGTAACTTTAATGTTTTGGGTGTGTAACTGTAACTGTAATGGACAAGCTGTGTAACTTTAAAAATGATTTAAAATAATTGTTATTTTCATATGTCCAAAAAATAGTTGTCCCTTTTAATTTTATTTTGATGTAACTTCAATTAACATGTTGTGTAATTTTCATGATTAATAAGTGTTACTGTAATGAACAACTTGTGTAACTCTAATGAACAATAAGTGTGACTATAATGAACAATGAGTATAACTCTAATGAACAGTGCGTGTAACTCCAATGAACAGTGAGTGTAACTTTAATGAACAATGAGTGTGACTGTAATAAATCATGCATGAAATTGTAATAAACAACGAGTGTGAATGAACAAGTTATGTAACTGTAATGTAGAATTACTTGAGTTTGTTGTCTTTTTTAGAATGAAGTGTAAGTTTAATTAACAATCAGTGTAACTTCAAGTCTGATTTGTGTAACTTTAATTAACAATCGGTGTATCTTCAAGTCAAATATGATGTAATTTAAAATAAACGTCAATTTGTACTTATAACTTTAATTTTATGAGTAACTTCAAATATTTGCGTAAATAATACTCCCTCCTATTTTGAGTGTTCTTCCCCTTTTAATATAATACTCATCACATATATTAGATAAAGGGGAAGAACACTCAAAATCGGAGGGAGTACTTAATTTGAAGTAGATATGACTTAACTTTAAATGAAACCGACCAGTACTGAAAATTTCAAAAACTCAATAATATTTGAAAATACCACCATTGTGACGGGCTTGAAAAAATAATAACTGTAGGCTTTTGTTTCGCCTTAAACGGAGTCCGGATGAAGATTTACTGAGCATTTTATGTTGTCGCTTTTATTTTATGCGAATTTAAAATGACATGATTGGATGAGAGAGAAAAGTGATTTGTCTTTTGTAAATGTCAAAATGCACTTAAGGACTCTATAGACATTAAGAACTCAAAAGAATTTGACTATATATATATATATATAGTGTCAAATTCTTTTGAGTCCACCATTTTCTTAGAGTCCTTGAGTCCTTATCCTAGCCATTGGATGAGGGAGATGGATGGCTGAGATTTGGGAGATTAAAAAACATACTTATCACTAATTAATTACCTATGCACTAATTAATTCACTTTCTCTCTCTACTTTTAATTAATCACTTTTGATCACTTTTAAGAACTTTTGAGCTGTTGAGATTTATGAGTGTAACTTTGATGCTTGCGAGTGTAACTCTAATGTTTTAGAGTGTAACTTTAACTGTTTAAGGCGGTTTGTATGTAAAAATTTGAATTTAAAACAATTTTTACACCTTACGAGTGTAACTTTGATGATTTTCGAGTGTAACTTTAATTTTTTGAGCGTAACTTTAAATTTTGAAGACGGTTTTCTCTATAATAATTTGAATATATATAATTATAACATTCTACGAGTGTAACTTTGCTGATTTTCGAGTTTAACTTTAATTTTTTTGAGACGGTTTTGTATATAAAAATTTGAATTTATATAATTTTAACATTTTACAAGTGTAACTTTGATGATTTACGAGTGTAACTCTAATATTTTACGAGTGTAACTTTAGTTATTTTAGGTCATTTTGAGTGGAATTTTTTGAATTTTATTACATGTTGAATTTATGTAATTTACTACAAATTTATGAATGTAACTTTAGTCATCTATGAGTGTAACTGTAGTCCTTTATGAGTGTAACTGTAGTCCTTTATGAGTGTAACTGTAGTCCTTTATGAGTGTAACTGTAATCCTCTAAGAATGTAACTGTAATACTTTATGAGTGTAACTGTAATACTTTATGAGTGTAACAGTAGTCCTCTATGAGTGTAACTGTAATCCGACCATCACAAACCAACCCACACTCACAAAAAAAATAGATCTAGGAAAAAAATGAAAACAAGAGTAAAAACTAAAATAAGAAACAGATCTGACATCAACAAGTGTAACTTTTAAGGTCATTTTATGTTACTTTACTAGTGTTACTTTAATAAATACTGTGTGTTACTTTAATAGATGATATATGTGACTTTAATAAATAAAATGTGTAACTTTAATAGACGATATATGTGACTTTAATAAATAAAATGTGTAACTTTAATAGACGATATATGTGACTTTAATAAATAAAATGTGTAACTTTAATAGACGATATATGTAACTTTAATAAATAAAATGTGTAACTTTAATAGAGAATTTGTGTTACTTTAATAGAAAATTTGTGTTACTTTAATAGAAATCATTGTCACTTGAAACTCTTTTTCAGATCTAGAATAAAAAAAAACACACAAAATCAAATCATACACAAATTTGAAAAAAAAATCATTCATCCTTAATGGACACCCTTTCCAGATTTGAAAAAAAGAAAGAAAGAAAAACATACACAAACACAAATTCATATTTTTTTTATAAAAATATATATAACCTCTTTTCAGATTTTAAAAACAAAAAAAAAACCAAAAACCCAGAAAAAACGACAACCCCATATGGAATAACCGAGATCTGAAAAAAAAATGAAGAGGAGGTAGATGTCGAACCACGCACCAACAACAGCCATGCACATCCAGACGACGGAGGGTCGTCGTAGTGGTGGCGGTTTAGAGGAGGAGGGAGTAAGGGTGGTAGATTTGAAAAAAAGGAATAGAGAATGTAGATCTGAAAAAATGAATGGGTGGTTGAGTGGTGGTAGTGGCGGTTTAGTGGCGGAATGGAGCATGTGGCTGGTTTGGTCGTCGGCTTGGGTCGGTAGTGGAGGCATTTGTGGTGGGTGTTGTGGTCGGGTGTGTGTGGGTGTGGTGGTGCCGGCGTCGTGGTGGCGTCAGGGGAGTCGCCGTGGTGGCGTCAAGGGAGCCGTCGTGGTGGCGCCATGGCCGGGGAGTCATCGGGGTGAGCGTAATAAAGGGGTTGTGGGTGTGTGTCGAGTAGGGAGTGGTGGTTGGGTGGTGTTGTGTGAGGAAAGAAGGATGGGTGATTTATTTGGGATTTTGATTTATTTGGGTTTTAGAGAGAAGATATGATGAATATTGTGTGAGATGAGAGAGAAGTAATTGTGAGAAAAAGGTTATATGTTGAATTAGGTTAGATTAGTGATTAATTAGTGAAAGGTAGAGAGATAGTGGTGTTAATGACCTTTTGGGAGTATCAATCTCAACCACCCATCCTCCTTCATCCAATGGCCCTAAAGAGGACTCAAGGACTCTAAGGAAGGGGGTGGACTCAATTGATCTTTACTCTATATATATATATATATAGGGGCGGGATCTGGTGCGAACTGAAGTACGGTGCGAACCGTACGAACTAGCTAGATACACTTATTAGTACTGCTAGATACATCTAGGAATACTACTAGATACATCTACTGTAGATGTATCTAGTAGTATTCCTATATGTATCTAGTAATAATACGGGATGTACCCACCCTCATCTCATCCACGACGAGCGTCAATGTCACCCCCACCACCACCACCACCACCACCACCACCCATGTAGATGTATCTAGTGATAACACTAGATGTATCCACCCCCACCCTACCACCACCAACACCACCACCACAAGCACTACCCCAGCCCCACCACCAACCCAGCCACTACCACCACAAAAAGCGTCAGCCTACCACCGCCCACCACCACAGTTGCCGTCACCATCACCACTGCCAGCCTACGACCACCATCATCACCACCGCAAGTCTACCACCACCACACAATTGCAACCGGACGAACACCAGTAAATCCACCACAACCACAATATTGATTTGTGTATTTGCCCTCTAAACCACCACCACCTCTCAACCTACCCTCTAAACCACCATAAGTCGGCACCACCCAAACAATCACCACTCGTCTCCATGACCATAACCACTCTATTATCACCACCAAGCCAAATTACAAGAAGACAAGATATGGACCAAAAGAGACACAAATAGAGTAGATCTGGGCGAAATGCACATACATGATGATGTTTGACGAGATTAAGAGTGATGGCCGGAGGTATGCGCCGACACTCTTGGTGGCAGGAGGAGAAAACAGGGAAGAAAGAGAACGAGGCATTAGAGAAACACCACTTAGGAACAAGTGGTCGCCGGAGATGCATTATGCCGATGAATGATCACCGGAGGTGTAGGCGGCGACGCGCCTGTGATGAGTGCTCGCCGGCCGTGGTACGGTGTTCCCCAGAGCTTAGGTCTTGACATCTATGATTGGTCTGAGAGAAATAGATAAATTAGAAGTAGGAAGGAAGTTAAGGGATAGAGCTTTAATTTTGACCATGTATTGTTTTTTTCTAGTGGCTCTCATTTAGTTCGTAAGTTCGCACTGAACTATAGGTTCGCACAGGATCCTAATTCTATATATATATATATATAGGAAGGATCATGTAAGTTCACTTTCATTTGTTAAGTCCATGAGTCCTCTTAAAGGCCATTGGATCTTAAAGATCAATGGCTGAGATTAAAAGAAGAAAATGTCATTAGGAAGGTGTTTAACCCCACTCTCTCTCATCCCCACTAATTAAATCACTAATACATTCATTCTTCTAACCCACATCTCACACAATTCATTCATTCAAACACACTTCCTCCTTCTCTCTAAAACACACTTCCTCCTTCTCTCTCTCTAAAACCCAAAAATATCAAAAACCCAAAAAATTCAAAAACCTCCCTCACTTTCTTTCATCTCCCAAGTCCCACCTTACCGAACTCCGGCGACCATCGCCGATCACCGCCGGCCGCCGGCCAAATTAAAAAAAAAAAACTTTTTTTTTTCATATTTACTTCCTTCCGCCTCGCCTCCACTGCACCTTCTTCTCGCTGCCCTCTCCTGCCGCCTCCTCTCTTCTTCTTCTTTTATCTTTTCTTTTTTTTTTTTCTTTTTTCAAATTTGCACCCTTCTTTTTAGATCTCGTTTTTTTCTTTTTTTCTTCCCTCTTCTCTCCAACCGTCCCTCCACCACCCTTTTTTTTTTAATCTATGTTTTTATTTTTTAGATCTCGTTTTTATATTTCAAATTTTTTATATTTGTTACTTTTTCAAATTTCAAAAACCACCATATTTTTTATGTGGTTAGTAGTATTATTTCACTGAAGTTTCACATAAAATGACTGAAGTTACACTTTTAGTAACTGAAGTTACACATATAATGACTGAAGTTACACATTTTTTTTTACTGAAGTTACACATTTTTTTCACTGAAGTTCTTTTTTTTTTTTTCTGAATATATGTTTTTATTTTTTAGATCTCGTTTTTATTTTTATGTTTGTTACTTTTTTTCAGATCTCAAAAACCACCATCTTTTTTTTTGTTTGTGGTTAGTGGGTTGTTTCACTGAAATTATACATATAATGCCTGAAGTTACACATATAATGACTGAAGTTACACATATAATGACTGAAGTTACACTTTTAATAACTGAAGTTACACATATAATGACTGAAGTTACACTTTTAATAACTGAAGTTACACATATAATATGACTGAAGTTACACATTTTTTTTTATGTTTTTTGTTTTTTTTTTCAAATTTCTTATGTTTATTTATTTATGGGTTTTTCTACATGGCACCCCTGTATTTTTCCGAATTCTACATGGTACCCCTCGTTTTTTTTCAAAATCTACATGATACCCCTAAACTTAATGAAAACCTCTCAAAATACCCAAAATGCACTAAACTGCCTGTTTTAAACGTTTATATTGTGCACTTTTCATTGATCTTTTGAGAATAATACTGCATGTCGTTATCATAAATATCCTTAGACAATCACAAACATATTTTCTTTGTAAAAATTAACTGTTTTAAAACTCGATTTTTTGTAGTTTACTAAGTATAGGGGTACCAGTGATAATTTTAAAAACTAAGGGGTACCACGTAGAATTCGAAAAAACACAAGGGTACCATGTAGAAAATCCCTTTATTTATTTTAGATCTCGTTTTTTTTTAATAACACCCATTTCTAGATATACTTTTTATTTTTTCAGATTTACTTTTAATTTTAAATTTTCTTTTGTTGATGATATTTGTCCTATTTTCATTTGTCATCTTTTTTGTTTTGTATTAGTTGATTGATGTTGTTTAATGACTGAAGTTACACCATTTTGGACCGAAGTTACACCATTTTGGACTGAAATTACACCATTTTAAACTGAAGTTACACCATTTTAGACTGAAGTTACACTAATAAGGACTAAAGTTATACTAGGAATGACTAAAGTTACACAGTAGTAAGGACTAAAGTTATCTAAACATGTTTTAAAGTAACTTGAATTCAAATTAAAATACTCAATCACATTTAGTATAAATGGCTGAAGTTACCTAAAAATGACAAAAGTTACCTAAACATGTCTTAAAGTTACACATATATGTCTTAAAGTTAAAGTTACACAAATAAGATTTGAAGTTACACTCGTAAAGACTAAAGTTACATTCATAAAAATGTTAAAATCAGATAAATTGTCAAAGTTACAAAAATTGAAATTTATATAGTCGAAATCACATTTTGGGTTAAAGTTACAGAAATAAGAGTTGAAGTTACACTCGTTATGACTGAAGTTACACTCATAAAAAGGCTAAAATCATATAAACTTGTCTTAAAGTTACATAAATTCAAATTTATATAGTTGAAATCACATTTTCGTTTGAAATTACGCAAATAAGGGCTGAAGTTACACTCGTAATGACTGAAGTTACACTAATGAAAAGGCTAAAATCACATAAACTTGTCTTGAAGTTTCATAAATTCAAATTTATGTAGTCGAAATCACATTTTAGTTTAAAGTTACATAAATATAGGTTGAAGTTACACTCGTAATGACTGAAATTACACTCATAAAAAGGCAAAAATCACATAAACTTGTGTTGAAGTTTCATTAATTCAAATTTATATAGTCGAAATCACATTTTAGTTTGAAGTTACATATATAGGGGCTGAAGTTACACTCATAAATCTCAGATACTTAAAAGTGCTCAAAAGTGATTAACTAAAGGCTAGAGAGAGAAAGTCAATTAATTAAAGCATATGTAATTGATTAGTGTTAAGTGTGCTTTTGTCTCTACAATCTCATCCATCCATCTTCCTCATCCAATGGCTAGGTTGAGGACTCATGGACTCAAAAAAAATGGTGGACTCACAAGAACCTATATATATATATATATATATATATATATATAGGCAAGTTATAATGAGTCCACCTTCAAAATTGAGTCCATGAGTCCTCATCTTGCCCTTTGGATGAAAGAGATGGAGGGACAAGATTAGAACAAGATGGAGGGCTAAGATTAAAAGAAAAATGAATGGACAAGATTAGAACAAAATGAAGGGACAAGATTAGAACAAAATGAGTGAGTTTTAATGAATTTCACTTTCACCTACATTTCGAGTGTAACTTTAATCATTATTTTTGTAACATTAAGCTAAAATGTGATTGACTATATAAATTTATATTTATATAACTTTAAGACAAGTTTATGTGATTTTAGCCTTTTATGAGTATAACTTCAGTCATTACGAGTATAACTTCAACCTTTTTTTGTGTAACTTTAAATCAAAATGTGATTTAAACTATATAAATTTGAATTTATGTAATTTTAAGACAAATTTATGTGATTTTTGCTTTTTTATGAGGCGAACTTTAGTCATTAAGAGTGAAACTTCAACCATTATTTCTGTAACTTCAAACTAAAATATGATTTTCACTATATAAATTTAAATTTATGTAACTTTAAACAAGTTTATATAATTTTAGAGTTTTATGAGTATAACTTCAGTCATTACGAGTGTAATTTCAACTCTTTTGAGTGTAACTTTAAACCAAAAATTGTGTAATTTCAACTCTTTTGAGTGTAATTTTAAAGTTTTTACAAGTATAACTTCATTTATTAATTGTGTAACTTTAGTCAACTATAGTGTAACTTTATACTAAAATGAGATCTAATATATTAATTTGAATTTTGTAAGACAATGTTTAGGTAACTTTAGTCTTTTCTAGTGTAACTTCAGTCCGTACTAGTGTAACTTTAGTCATGAATAACGTAACTTCAAGCCTTAATAGCGTAACTTCAAGCCTTAATAGCGTAACTTTAGTTATAAAACTATTCAATGGAATAACTTTAGTCCATAATTGAACAACTTTAGTACATAATGATGGAACTTTAGTACATAATTTTGTAACTTTAGTTCATAATGATGTAACTTTAGTACATAATGATGTAACTTTAGTACATAATGATGTAACTTTAGTTCATAATTATGTAACTTTAGTTCATAATGATATAACTTTAGTACATAATGATGTAACTTTAGTACATAATGATGTAACTTTAGTTCATAATGATGTAACTTTAGTTCATAATGATGTAACTTTAGTACAACTTTAGATCCAGAACAAAAAATATAAATATGAGATCTAAAATAAAAAAAATGAAAAACATAAGAAATTTTAAAAATGAAAACCGAGATTAAAAAAAAGAAAGTGAATCTGAAATAAAAAATAGATCTAGAAAATGAAAAAAATGAGAAATCTGAAAAAACGAGAAATAAACGTAAGAAATCTGGAAAAAAAAAACCTGGATAAACTAAATAATTAATAACGAATTTGATAAAAAAATCAACAACCATGTCTCGACCAACAAAAAAAAATACAAGATTTGAGAAATATAAATAAATACCCACCAACTCTGGATAAACTAAATTTGAAAAAAAAAATTCCAGATCTGAAAAAGTAGTGATTTTCCGAGCCTCAAAAACGCCACAACAGTGCCGTAGTGGCCGAACAACTCTCCTCCGCCTCCCATCTCCTTCTCCTCTCCCTCCTCTTCTCTTCTCGGCCAGTCCACCAGGCGTCGGTGGTGGTGGTAGTCTGGCCGAGAAGAGGAGAGGAGGGAGAGGAGAAGGAGATGGGAGGCGGAGGCGGAGGACGACATGGAGGAGGCCCGGACAGCCAGGCTAGGCGGCGGGAGAGGAGGTAGATGGAGGACGTGGGGTCGGCGGCAGCGGAGGGGGGACAGAACTGGTGGTGGTTCTGGGGTTTGACAGACGGAGGAAGGAAGTGGCGGTGGCGGTGTCGGTGTCGTAGGGAAGTGGTGGTGGGTGACGAAAGTGGAGAAGGTGGCGGTGTTGGTGGAGGAGCCAAAGTTGGTGGATGAGGTGGCGGTGGGGGTGGGGTCCGGTGGGGGTGAGGTTTTCTTTGGGTTTTTTTAAAACGGGATGTTAGAGAGAGAAAGGAGGTAGAAAGAGAATGAGAAATGTGAAAATGAGAGAAGATGAGTGAAGAAAGGGTATTTATACTAGGGTTTGAAGGGATTGGATTGTGTGCGTCTCACAATCATGACCCTCCATTTTGTTTTAATCCTAGCCATTCATCCTCTTGATCTAATGGCTTGGATTAGGACTCAAGGACTCAAAAGAGGAGGAGGGACTCATTTGAACCCACCTCTCTCTCACTCTATATATATATATATATATATATATATATATATAGATTTAGGATCCGGTGGAAACGACCACTCGGGGAAAAAAGTGGAAATGAACTAGATGTACAAACATCAAAGACTAACACACGTGTAAATTTTGCAAAATAAAAACCCATAGATTTTTCTCTCCCTCTTCCTTACCATCCTGACATCCACCACCAGCACCACAACCAGACGTTGCCACAACCAGACCCCACCGCTGCAATACTTAACTGCCAGCCTCTACCATCGACGTCAGTGAGCTGGACTTAACTCACTCACAATGGAGTCGTACTTGACTCACTTACATTAACGATATGATGTACTCAACTCATTCACCTGAAGTCGCGCACCACCACCACCACAACTATCACCTCTTTGAACAAAAATAAACCTACGGCTACCACCACTCCTATTTCGTCGTCGTCGGCAACAATCAAAATTGGTTTATCTTTTGATGTATCTCAACTGAATTTTGATACACCTAATAACTAGTTTTGTGTATCTATGTTAATGTACATTAACAAAGTGGCTAGATACACAAAATTAGTCATTAGGTACATAAAAATTGATCTCAAATACATCAAAAACCATATACACTAATTTACTACATCAAAATTTTACCACCACCAAACATTTATATTAGCATTTACTAGTTCAAATAATTGCGTCAATCTCTTCAATACAATCTTCGTTCCGAACCAAAACGAGCTCCAGCAACAACGTTCTTGCTCCATCGTTCTCGGAGGCGCAACATTTGGCGGCAAACACTAGAGCAACACTGAAGGTTAACTCATGTAATTCCCGCGGAGATAACGTCACCGGAGTATAATTTTTGCTGGCAATGATCTGATCTTGAGTGCGACGAATTGTTTTCGCAACTTAAATTGGAGTTTTCTTCGAGCGGTAATGGAGGTTATAATTTGTAGTACAATGATTATACCATCGATTAATGGACGAAAACGATTCCAGCAGTCAATTCTAAGTGAGATCTTAATTAAGATGACGATTCCACGCTTTCTCCTCTTAATAACCATAATTACATTGAAGAACTAAATGTAGTTTAATCTAAACTAATCAACTAGTTAACAATTAGCTATAATTAATGTAAAGTTGAAATTAATGTAACTGCAATTGAAATTTGATGAAAATATTTGATGAATTGATTGGTATTTTGTACGCAATATTGGAGGTTTAATGGTGAGGAATATGAAGAGGGGTACAGTTGTTTGAGAAAAGGAGAGATAAGAGAGAGAAATGAAGTACTAATTACACGTAATAATATATATGTATGAGTTGTCCAAAAAAAATATATGTACGTCTGATGTACAAAGTATAGGGTTGAAGGGTATCTAGTTCGTTTCCACTTTTTCCACCGAGTGGTCGTTTCCACCGGATCTTGACTCTATATATATATATATATATATAGAGGCGGGATCTCGTGAGTTGAGTTCTTATGGTGAGTTGGTACTACCAAAGTGTTATTGTAGTGTTACTCTTATGTTCTCATAATTCTTTTTTATGCTGATTATATTACTTTTTGTTTTTTCTTTACTTTTTTTTACCACATATTATTATAGTGTTACGATTACGTTATTTTTTATACTTTTTTTTGTTACCATGTGTTATTCAAGTATTATTCCTTACGTTATTTTTCTTTTTTTACTTTTTTTTGTTACCGCGTGTTATTCTAGTATTATTCTTATGTTTTTTTAGTCTTTTTTTGTTAGCGTGTGTTTTTCTGTGTTACTCTTATGTTATTTTTTTTAAAATTTTTTTTGTTACTGCGTGTTACCCTTGCGTAATTTTTTTTTACTTTTTTTAAACCGCATGTTATTCTAGTGTTAATTTTACGTTTTTTTAATAAAAAAATTTGGTTGCCGCGTGTTATTATAGTGTTACTCTTATGTTATTTTTTTACTCTTTTTTTTTATTTGTATTATTCAAGTGTTACTCTTACATTAATTTTTATTTTTATTCACGTGTTACTCTGATGCTATTGTTGTGTTATTCACGTGTTACTCTGATGTTATTGTTGTGTTATTCACGTGTTACTCTTGTGTTACTCTGATGTTATTGTTGTGTTATTCACATGTTACTCTGATGTTATTGTTGTGTTATTCACGTGTTACTCTGATGTTATTGTTGTGTTATTCATGTGTTACTCTTGTGTTACTCTGATGTTATTGTTGTGTTATTCACGTGTTACTCTGATGTTATTGTTGTGTTATTCACGTGTTACTCTGATGTTATTGTTGTGTTATTCACGTGTTACTCACATACGAGCTTTATCCGTCCGAATAACTAACTGATGGTAGTTCTATGTCATGATTTGATCGCAAACCTAACTGAAATCAATTTTTATATTATATGTGACAAAAAATTCAAGAGAACAAATTCATGCTGCTTCACAATTAGGTACACTCAGCAATCCAGAAATCAAGGTTACCACATAAATTACAAAAAAGAGAGAAAAATGATAAATCCAACGCAAATAAAACATGAAAACGTACTAAATCAAGGCTATCAAGAACAATCAAATCATAAATCAAACCTAAAATATAGAAAATTTCAATAATCAAATAATCAATTTCTATCTAATAATTCAAATACAGTAAAAAAAAAAGGAAGAGAAGGAAGAAACTGTCATAGCGTTAGGCTTGTTCAACAAGTTTAGCGGCATATACGGAAGTGTTCGCGTTCATTAGTGGAAGCCATTGACGAAGCGCGAAGTAATATATACAAAGTGCAAAGGAAATGTTATGTGAGAGAGGAGTAACACAACTTTCATACAAAGAGCGAACCAAATAACATAAATTCAGTTAAAAAAAAATCACAGGCATATTCCTAACAACAAATCAAATCAAAATAATTTCTATAAGAACTAGCTGATTGCTTGAACAAGGTGAAGTTAAGAATTTGATAATCAATCAATTCAAAAAAAAAGTGTACACGAAATAAATACAAAGGTAAATTCAGAAAAAAAAAAAAAAAAAAACAATGAAAACTTTGAAAATCTTGATTTCAGATAAGATGTACCATTAATGGATGAATATTGAAGGCAACTTGATTTGGAAAATTTGTGATCGACAAACAAATACGGATGACAGAGAGACTAAATGTGGAGTAATAGTGGAGTAACAGAAGAGAGAGAACAGAGAGGTTATCAGTTTGATCTTGAAGAGAGAGAAAGTAAGTGACGAAAAATGAGGAAATTGGTAATTATATATGACGTGCGAGATTAGATCTAAACCATTGATTCTAATATAATCTCATGGTCCAAATTTGTGAATACCAACTCACCATAAGGTACTAGACTCACAAGAACCTAACACTATATATATATATATATATATATATATATATAGGCAAGTTATAATGAGTTCACCTTCAAAATTGAGTTCATGAGTCCTCATCTTGCCATTTGGATGAAAGAGATGGAGGGACAAGATTAGAACAAGATGGAGGGCTAAGATTAAAAGAAAAATGAATGGACAAGATTAGAACAAAATGAAGGGACAAGATTAGAACAAAATGAGTGAGTTTTAATGAATTTCACTTTCACCTACATTCCGAGTGTAACTTTAATCATTATTTTTGTAACATTAAGCTAAAATGTGATTGACTATATAAATTTATATTTATATAACTTTAAGACAAGTTTATGTGATTTTAGCCTTTTATGAGTATAACTTCTGTCATTACGAGTATAACTTCAACCTTTTTTTGTGTAACTTTAAATCAAAATGTGATTTAAACTATATAAATTTGAATTTATGTAATTTTAAGACAAATTTATGTGATTTTTGCTTTTTTATGAGGCGAACTTTAGTCATTAAGAGTGAAACTTCAACCATTATTTCTGTAACTTCAAACTAAAATATGATTTTCACTATATAAATTTAAATTTATGTAACTTTAAACAAGTTTATATAATTTTGGAGTTTTATGAGTATAACTTCAGTCATTACGAGTGTAATTTCAACTCTTTTGAGTGTAACTTTAAACCAAAAATTGTGTAATTTCAACTCTTTTAAGTGTAATTTTAGAGTTTTTACAAGTATAACTTCATTTATTAATTGTGTAACTTTAGTCAACTATAGTGTAACTTTATACTAAAATGAGATCTAATATATTAATTTGAATTTTGTAAGACAATGTTTAGGTAACTTTAGTCTTTTCTAGTGTAACTTCAGTCCGTACTAGTGTAACTTTAGTCATGAATAACGTAACTTCAAGCCTTAATAGCGTAACTTCAAGCCTTAATAGCGTAACTTTAGATATAAAACTATTCAATGGAATAACTTTAGCCCATAATTGAACAACTTTAGTACATAATGATGGAACTTTAGTACATAATTTTGTAACTTTAGTTCATAATGATGTAACTTTGCTACATAATGATGTAACTTTAGTACATAATGATGTAACTTTAGTACATAATGATGTAACTTTAGTTCATAATTATGTAACTTTAGTTCATAATGATATAACTTTAGTACATAATGATGTAACTTTAGTACATAATGATGTAACTTTAGTTCATAATGATGTAACTTTAGTTCATAATGATGTAACTTTAGTACAACTTTAGATCCAGAACAAAAAATATAAATATGAGATCTAAAATAAAAAAAATGAAAAACATAAGAAATTTTAAAAATGAAAACCGAGATTAAAAAAAAGAAAGTGAATCTGAAATAAAAAATAGATCTAAAAAATGAAAAAAACGAGAAATCTGAAAAAACGAGAAATAAACGTAAGAAATCTGGAAAAAAAAAACCTGGATAAACTAAATAATTAATAACGAATTTGATAAAAAAATCAACAACCATGTCTCGACCAACAAAAAAAAATACAAGATTTGAGAAATATAAATAAATACCCACCAACTCTGGATAAACTAAATTTGAAAAAAAAAATTCCAGATCTGAAAAAGTAGTGATTTTCCGAGCCTCAAAAACGCCACAACAGTGCCGTAGTGGCCGAACAACTCTCCTCCGCCTCCCATCTCCTTCTCCTCTCCCTCCTCTTCTCTTCTCGGCCAGTCCACCAGGCGTCGGTGGTGGTGGTAGTCTGGCCGAGAAGAGGAGAGGAGGGAGAGGAGAAGGCGATGGGAGGCGGAGGCGGAGGACGACATGGAGGAGGCCCGGACAGCCAGGCTAGGCGGCGGGAGAGGAGGTAGATGGAGGACGTGGGGTCGGCGGCAGCGGAGGGGGGACAGAACTGGTGGTGGTTCTGGGGTTTGACAGACGGAGGAAGGAAGTGGCGGTGGCGGTGTCGGTGTCGTAGGGAAGTGGTGGTGGGTGACGAAAGTGGAGAAGGTGGCGGTGTTGGTGGAGGAGCCAAAGTTGGTGGATGAGGTGGCGGTGGGGGTGGGGTCCGGTGGGGGTGAGGTTTTCTTTGGGTTTTTTTAAAACGGGATGTTAGAGAGAGAAAGGAGGTAGAAAGAGAATGAGAAATGTGAAAATGAGAAAAGATGAGTGAAGAAAGGGTATTTATATTAGGGTTTGAAGGGATTGGATTGTGTGCGTCTCACAATCATGACCCTCCATTTTGTTTTAATCCTAGCCATTCATCCTCTTGATCTAATGGCTTGGATTAGGACTCAAGGACTCAAAAGAGGAGGAGGGACTCATTTGAACCCACCTCTCTCTCACTCTATATATATATATATATATATATATATATATAGGCAAGTTATAATGAGTCCACCTTCAAAATTGAGTCCATGAGTCCTCATCTTGCCCTTTGGATGAAAGAGATGGAGGGACAATATTAGAACAAGATGGAGGGCTAAGATTAAAAGAAAAATGAATGGACAAGATTAGAACAAAATGAAGGGACAAGATTAGAACAAAATGAGTGAGTTTTAATGAATTTCACTTTCACCTACATTCCGAGTGTAACTTTAATCATTATTTTTGTAACATTAAGCTAAAATGTGATTGACTATATAAATTTATATTTATATAACTTTAAGACAAGTTTATGTGATTTTAGCCTTTTATGAGTATAACTTCTGTCATTACGAGTATAACTTCAACCTTTTTTTGTGTAACTTTAAATCAAAATGTGATTTAAACTATATAAATTTGAATTTATGTAATTTTAAGACAAATTTATGTGATTTTTGCTTTTTTATGAGGCGAACTTTAGTCATTAAGAGTGAAACTTCAACCATTATTTCTGTAACTTCAAACTAAAATATGATTTTCACTATATAAATTTAAATTTATGTAACTTTAAACAAGTTTATATAATTTTAGAGTTTTTATGAGTATAACTTCAGTCATTACGAGTGTAATTTCAACTCTTTTGAGTGTAACTTTAAACCAAAAATTGTGTAATTTCAACTATTTTGAGTGTAATTTTAGAGTTTTTACAAGTATAACTTCATTTATTAATTGTGTAACTTTAGTCAATTATAGTGTAACTTTATACTAAAATGAGATCTAATATATTAATTTGAATTTTGTAAGACATGTTTAGGTGACTTTAGTCTTTTCTAGTGTAACTTCAGTCCGTAGTAGTGTAACTTCACTCCATACTAGTGTAACTTTAGTCATGAATAGTGTAACTTCAAGCCTTAATAGCGTAACTTTAGTTATAAAACTATTAAATGGAGTAACTTTAGTGCATAATTGAACAACTTTAGTACATAATGATGGAACTTTAGATCTGGAAAAAAATCCACCAAAATAAAAATCCACAAAAAATATAAAATGAAAAAAATAGATCTAAAATAAAAATAAAAAACAGAAGAAATTTGAAAAAGAAAAAAAAACCAAAATATGAGATTTTAAAACAAAAAAACTAAGATGTAAAAAAATAAAACGAGATCTAAAAAATAAGAAAATAAAAAGATATATAAGAAAATAAAAGTGAGATCTAACATAAGAAAATAGAAAAACAAGATCAAAAATAAAAAAAATATAAAACGAAATATAAAATTTAGTAAATACACCACCAAACACAAAAAAAAACGAGAGCTAAAATATAAAAAATTGAAATCTAAAATAAAAAAAATAGAAAAACATAAGAAATTTTGAAAATAAAAAACCAGATTCAAAAAAATAAAAAAAGTGGTGGTGTGGTGTTTTTTGTTTATCTTTTTTTATTCAGATCTATATATAGAGGTAGGTTGGGTAGTGGTAGGAGGGAGAGTGGCGGCGCAGGGAGGAGGAAGAAGGCAGGGAGAGTGGCGGCGGTGGAGGAGGGCAGGGAGGGTGGTGGCGGCCTAGCATGGCGACAGAAGGAGGAAGGAAGGAGGAGGAAGACAGTAGAGAAGGTAGGCGGCGGCGGCGGAAGGAGGAAGGAGGGGCGGCGGCGGAAGAAGGAAGGCACGGATGAGGTCGTTGGAGAAGAGGAGGTCGAAGGTGGAGATGACGGTGGCGTCGGGTAGGTGTAGGTGGCGGTGGATGGAGGTGGCAACGGGTGGGGTAGGGTTTTTCTTAGGATTTTTTTGGTTTTTTTTTTTGAGAGCATAGAAGAGAGAGAAGGGATGTAGAAAGAGAATGAGATGATGTGAAAATGAAGAAAAAGAGTGAACAAAGTGTATTTATATTAGGGTTTAAAGAAGATGGATTGTGTGTGTCTCACAATCTTGACCCTCCATTTTGTTTTAATCCTAGCCATTCATCCTCTTGATCCAAGGGCTTGGATTAGGACTCAAGGACTCAAAAGAGAAGGGGGGACTCATTTGAACCTAACTATATATATATCTATGTTATACTAACAAGTATTTAAATTGTAGGTCGCAAAAAATTCATCTGATATCCCAAATGCCGTGAAAGTCTTAGAGAAGACAAAGAAGCACAACATTCGTGGATGATTATCAAAAAACCCAGTTGAACTCTTTGTAAGTTATGCATTATTTCGCTAATTGATTTATGTTTGTCATTTATATTTAATTACATTAACTATTTAAATGATAATTACTAATTCTGAGCTTGTTTGTGATGCAGAATAAGATCATGTCAAAGAAATATGAGCTTCAAAGTCAAGGAGTCGAAAACATCGACGATAATAAGATCTATTTTGAGGAGACTGGATTTGACGAGAAAGGAATATGCTACGGATTGAGACCAGCGGTAGATTATTTGTTTGAGCATCATAGGCACTCTGTTGCTACCTCAGCTCCAACTCAGTTCACCCAATGTTTCGCTACTAAGTTGTCAAAGGAGAATGCGGCACTTAGGCAAGAGCGCGACGAGAAAGCTCGAAGGATTGCAGCTATAGAAGAGTACTTAAGTCAGGTTGGAAGAAATTCTACTCAGAGCTGCAGACCTGGAGGTCCTACACAGGGTCGAGACGACTTTGATGATGATGGTGGCGATAATGCTAGGCCCAACCCATTCACCCCTTTCACTCCATTCACTCCGTGTGGTTGAGTAATTAGTTAGTTATTTTAAACTAAATTATGACTTAAACCTTTTATTGGTAAGACTTGACTTTTATGATATAAAATCAAAACTTTGCTGATAAATGGTATTTGTGTTACATTAGTAATTTTGTGGTACGTTTACTGCTGGAAAATTTCTGTTATTTGCAGGTTTTTGGTGGTTTTAATGCGTATTGGGGATGTAGGAAAGCAGTGCATTCTGCTGAATGCACTGGTGTTTTTGCGACGAAAATTTCATCGCAAATGTTGACTATTTGTTTGACTTGACTGCCACCTGCTATCCGTCGCCATTTCTTTTGGCGATGGATATTCCGTCGCAGAGAAGCATGTGACGGACTAGTCCGTCGCAGAAACTACTGTTTGCGACGAAAATGTGCGACGGGAAGGATCCGTCACAAATCCGTCGCAAAATTGTTTTTGGCGACGGAATGACCGTATTTTGCGACGGACTTTTCCGTCGCTAATCGAGCTTTCTCTTGTAGTGTCACATATGCAATGTTTGTTCTAAATTGCTTGATTTCTTGCATATTCTATTGTCATTCCATCAAGGTTTGTGCTAGTGAGTTTGATAAGTTGTTGAGATCTTTAAGCACTTTCGCTATAAGTATATGGATAACTTGAGGAGGCGGATGATGGTGATGATGATGATGTTGGTGTTGATGTTGATGAGGATGAGCAGTAGTAACAGCTTGTCACTACATCTCTTACTTTTCAGGTGGTTTGGAGGAGGAGTTATTTCTATACAACCGGCACTATTTCTCCTTGTACTTTCTTTATATTGTATTTTCTTTAGTTTTATTTCCCCTTTCCTTTTGTTCGATAAGTCCTTTAGGCTGCTGGTGCTAGATTTGTTTGTGATTGTTCTGCTGTTAGCGTCACATTGAGGACACTGTGACATTTAGGTTTGAGGGGGGAGTCTTTATTTATGTTGAGTCTTGATTTATGCGTTGTGTGTTTCTTAAAATTCAAACCATAAAAATTTTAAAAAGTTATAAAATCCAAAAACATGTTATTTATTTTATTAGGTTGACTCTTGGTGAAATTGAATAACAATGAAGATAATTTGCATTGTTTTTGCATTTGAATCCCGCCGTAGTCATCCATATAAATTGTTTTGACATGTTATCTTTAAAACAAAGCTCAATGATTTTGTCTTAACCGTATTTGACATGCCTTTTTCTAATTAGATTTGACAAATTATGTTGGTAAACTACTTAAATTTCTGAGGTCTTTAGAGATTCCTAGGCCAGGAACATTAATAAACTGGTCTCATTGTCTTTAGGCTTGAGTGTGGTACTCCTTGTGGAATGTGTAACATCAAATTGCATAAGTGTGACAATAGTTTCTTGATACTTATACGCGCTCATTTGATAAAGTACATGAGGAAAGACGATTCTCTTTCTTCAAATAAGTCTCACATAGCCAGAAAGACTTGATTTCATACCCTTATTATTGAGTTCTTTATGTTCAGCTTGTTTGAACCTTTGCAGCCTGTTTTACATCCTTTTTAATAACTACATTCCCAGAATTTGCCTACCTTATTGGGACAGTCGCAGTTGCTTACTTTTCATGTCTAATTGTCTACTATGGTTGGGTCGGGAGTTCAAAATGCCAGTTGGGTGTTGTAAGTTTTTGTTAGCAATTGTGTATTATTTCCTATGTTGAGAAAAAGTTGTATGAAGCAAAAGAAAGAAAAAAAAGAGGAAAAAAAAAGAAAAAAAAAAGTTGCTTAAATTGATTGTTTAGGAATATTAAAAGGGAATTTTTTAGAGAGTACTGTCAACATCTCTCTTGTGTTGTCAAAGTTTAAGATGATTTCTCTAGTTGGGTATTAGTTTGTGTTTAATATTGAAGGATTGGTTTGGTAAGTGTCGCTGCGACTACAGGTCTTAGCCCCACAATCCCATACATGCCTTGGCACAAACCACTTCTATACCTTTACCCATTAGCCTCCCTTATTGTCCTTGATACATGTACTTTGTTCTTTATTGGAATGCGTATTAGTTGGGGAATTATTATTGCATTAGAATGCATACATGTTTCATAAGTTGAGTGAGTGTTTCTACTTCTTTCTATCTTTACAAAACTCACCCTTGAAAACACTTATGAGTGCATGAGTGAATCCGCGAGAATCCGACTAATTTGCCTTGCAAGATCGAAAGGTAATTTGTTTTGTCGAGTACGGTATCATGTAATATCTCGGGACTTGAGCTGCGTTTTCTATTTCCCGTGCCTTTGAATTTGTTTTATTGGTACAACTTGGTCATTACTTTTTTATAGATATAGAAAGCTTGGGGTTTGAATATGCATTAAGATTAGCTTTGAGTTGTTCATTCACCATTTGTATATTTATCTTTGTATTATGATTAGTACTTTGCTTGAGGACAAGTAAAGAGATGATTTGGGGGAGTTTGATGAGTCATAATTATATACATGTTTATGCCTCCTCTTAGTCACTTTTGTGAAGATTTTGTGCTTAATTATATGATTAGATGCCATTATATGTTAGAATGTCGATACTTCTGCTTTTGTGTGCTATTGTATAGATTCGAAGCGATTCGGATGCACTGGATGCATTGCAAATCGAAATGCACTCGGCATTTGGAGAATTTATGCTTGACATGGAGATAAAGAAAGAAACAAGAAGGAATGTCAAAAAAATTAGTTGTAAATACCAAATAAATGTGAAATGAAAAGAAACAAGGGTTGCTTTCACAAGTGTCAACTTCAAACTTGAATATCTTGAGTTATACAACTCTTATGAAGGTGATTCACATGGCAAAAGAAATATATTTCTCTTAGATTTCCGATGATAGGTCACACGTCGAATTCCGATAAGTAACGAAAAAATGGCAGTTGTTTCAAATTCACTGCGCGAAGCTGAGAACCCGACTCAATCGAGCAGATTCAACTTTGCTCGACCGAGCAACCCAATACCTGACGAGTTCCGCGTTTCCTTAGTCATTTTAGTTAATTAATTGTTACAGTATAAATACAAATCTCGTCCTTCATAATTAGGGTACACTCGATTTAGTTTAGAAATTCCTTAAAACTCTTAGAATTAGTTTGTTACTCATATTATTCAATATCTATACTTTAATTTCCTTAGTTCATCAATTCTTTGAATTTGGTAATTGTATTTCTTCTATTCTTGTTATTATTATTTTAAGTTCTTATTTATCAATTGCTTTGTTAATCATCTTTTTAATGTTATTAATTATGTTTACCTTTATTTATATTATCGTTGTTAGTTTAGTTATTATGAGTAGCTAATCCTTTAATCTAGGGTTATAGGGAATCTAGGATGTTAGAAGGGGGATTACTTGATTAATTGCTAGTTAAATCATATGGTTGTCTTTTGCTTGTTGTTTTAATTATAGTAGATTGATTTTGGCCAGAATTAATTAACTAGTATCACATATAGGATTGTCACCGACCGGGTTAAGACTAATATAGGCTATGCAATCAAATAGAATAAGTTTAATGATAGCGACCGCATGTTAGACTTAGATCTAAAGGGCATAATTGAGTCGGCCGATCTTAGGACCTTAGGCAATTAGATTTACCTTTGAATTGATGAAATTCGTTCCCTGGATAACATTCTAGTGAACCCGATCCCTAGACTCTTTTAATATATTTGAATTCATCTTTATTTCATCACAATTATTTTAGAATCAAATTAAACCTTTAAGAAATTATTACCTTAAGACGGACTTAATTAATTGTTACCAAACTAGACGTTTTCCACCTCCCTGTGGATTCGATACCCTACTTACTACCGACTATTAGTTAGTAATGATTTATATTTACTTTGATTTAGGGGACACGACTTTACCCTTATCAGTGGGCATAAGATTCAGGTCCCATGCTCAGCCAAGCATCATTAATCAGGACCCTGTCTATCCTACTGAAGACCCTAGTACAACTAGGCTGCTTGTTGTTTCAGGTGAAAAAGGGCCCTAGGGTCTTAATATCCTTCATATCACACTGAGCAGCAGTAGCTTGAAAGGGGATCACTTCAGCATCTTTAATAGGGAGGCCTATATTTTCATTACAGTACATGACATTTTTGAAGTCACCAAGGACCATCCAGGGATGAGTCATGTTGAGTCTCATGAGATCATTCCATAAGGGGACCATATCCTCTATCTTGTTGAATCCATAAATGAAAGTTAGGTAAAAGTAGTTCATGTCAGCTAGGACTTTTACCTTAAGATGAAGCATTTGGGCAGACATTTCCACTACATCCACCCTTAAAATATGTTCTTTCCATAGTACCCATATTCTTCCTCCAGAGCGGTAACTGTGATTAGTAACAAAAGACCATCCACTACAAACATTATTAGCAACAGTGTTTAGAGCACCAGGTTTAACTCTTTTTTCTAGGAGCCCAAATAAATTCACCCCTTTTTGGTGTAGATACCATTAAATATATCTCTGTTTAGTCTCATTATTCAGGTCTCTGATGTTCCACACTCCTAGTTTTGACATATTGGAGAAGGCTCCCCTTCCCACTATCAATCATTTCACTAGCCGACACTAAAGCTTTGTTAAAATTTATGAGAAACTCCTCTTCTTGTCCTCCAAAAAGCCTAGATTCATGCCTTGTCATACGGGTTAGAATTCTGGTAGGAGTATATAGGGGGTTCTGTGTCATCAGAGGGGTTGCAGGGGAGAATAGTTCATATGTGCCCCTCTTATTTTATGAAGGCAAAGGTTTCTTGTTATCCCTTATAGTCCCTACAGGTTTTAGTAGCATAGGGAACTAAACATAGTCCCAACAAGTTTTTTTTTATTAAATATATTAGTTTGATAAAATTAACGGAAAATATTCAATTAACTGTAAAAATAACGGGAGTATTCAAAGTAACAATAGTTTCTGCGGGTGTACTGAAATAGTAATAGTATTAATATGAGATGCAGTAAATGTTATAATATTAACAGTATGACTAGTGGATGTTGTGTCTTATAAATTGGTTGATAAACTTTACATCTATATCATAGAAAAATAAAATTAGTAGTCAACATATATAGTAATAATAACCGAGCGAGTAGTCAAAGTAATAGTGTTAACCAGTGATGCATCTAAAGTAGTAATATTAACAACGAGAGTTGTGAATGTGTTTCATATTTGCTCGATAAATTTTTCATCTATATCAAAGAAGAATATATTATAAATGGTAAATGTATGAATTAGGCAAGTCTAATGCAATTCTATAATTATGTTTCAAAAAATAAAATGTAAAAGGTAAATAGAGGAAGTAAACCATCGGGCAAAGTGTCATATATATGGCAATATTTCCAGAATGTACCCGTTCCAAATAAACCAAAGCATTATCGTTGTGTCTGCAGGGTTTGTCGTGATATAAAAAAGACAATAAAATTGTTGTGATATAAAAAAGACAATGAAATCTTTCGCTTGGGCCATTGGAACCGGGATGAGAATAAATATGAGTCGTCACTTGAGAAATGAGCATAGTATCACCGCAAGTGGTGTTGGTAGCCAAACTCAAACTCAACTAAGCGGTTTCATGAGTCAACAAGCCGACGGAGGTAATCTTTTATGTTATACCCAAGAAAATATGATTGATCATATGACCACTTTTGTTAATTTTGAAGAGTTGTCTTTAACTTATGGTGAAAGTGTAAATTTGGAAAAAATTTAATAGTCTTACCTTACAGCCATCTTACACTCGTGTTAACCGTCACACTTTGAAAGATCGTACGATGGCACAATATAAAGAACAAAAAAAAAAAGGAATTGATTGCATGTTTTGCTAATTATGATGGTAGAGTAGCATTAACTAGTGACACATGGACTTCTAAACAAAATGATATGTTTATGTGTGTTACCGTCCATTGGATTGATAATGTTTTTTTTTTGGTTTTTTTTTTACAAAACCGTATTATTTCTTTTGGTATCATGGAAGATAAACGAAATTTCGTAAGAAGCTTGATTAATATTTATGACACTATATTTGATTTGAATAATGCTGGTTTTGAATGTGATTTATACTCTTGAAGTATTTTTGAATAATATTTCATTGAAAGTGATTTAAGCTTTAAATTTAAATTTTTTAATATTTTTACTTCTATGATTTTTACTTGATTTATTACTCCCCAGTGATTGTGGTATGTTATTTATTAACATGTATTGGAAGGTGGATTGAAGTGATGGCTAGTGAGGTATTAACATCACATTTTTTTATAGACCTTGCTTTCATGCAAGTGTCGGGTTGTAGTAGTTAATATTTTTAGTAGTTGCTATTTTGCGACTTACCATTTGAGGATTACTATTTTAATCCCCGTTTTAATTTCACCTAGTTTTTATCATTGTGTTATATAATCTCACTTCAACAGTGTTTACGCCACTGTTTTGTATTAGAAAATAGAAGGGATTATAACCTCGAGAAATCGAGATAGTAGCATCCTCATTTACCTTGGCTAGGTAAGTGGGGGTGTTACATATTGAGCTTACAAAATTTGTATACCTTTTAAAAATTGAAAACACCAAAAAAGGGGACAATTTTTATGTTAAGCATACTTATTTATCTTTTTGTGAGTCTTGTGGTAGTATTGGACATGATTCAATTTGGCGCCCTTCGTATGCACCCCTTCCTCAATATAACATGTGTGATGTGAAATGTGGATTATGTGAAAGTTTTGGACATATATTTACTATGTTACCCTCACCCCAAATAAATATGTATGTTTCATGTGAGTTATGTAGCGCCTTGGATCATTCATTGGATGTGCGTCCGTCTTACTTCCCCCAAATCCCCGAGATTTATTACATGTGCAATGATAAAATGACATGCAATCAGTTGACAATTTCTTGCCCTAAACATGTGCCTACCCCTCACAACAAGAGTCATCTTATCATGGTAACTTCCTCTTGAATGGTAGTTTGGATGATAATGTGATTGTGATGCCATCTTTTAACTCTTGTTCACCTGACTCTTGTGAATACACCAACAACACTTATCATATCATATCATGACCTTCTTTTGACCACTTGTGATACGCTTGATCTTGATTCTAAAATGATAAAATTAATGAGCTAGATTAATTATTATTGCTAACTGTGAAGTGAACAACACTTTATTTGACCAATAAATGACACTCGTAAATCTAGTGGCTTGTCATGTGAGGTTGTTAAGGAAATTAATGAGAGTTGAGGTGTTCTTGATGAGAATCTTTGAGAACGTTGGTGAAAGTATGGAATATGTTGTTGATGAAAGTTTTGGTTATAATGTTTGTAGAAGTCCTTTGGGGGTTTCTCTTGTAATTTCTCAAGGGGAGGATGAGCAATTAGGAGCTTACATGACTAAGTTTAAACATTACCTTGACACTTTGGGTGGAAAATACTTTAGTGAAGCGGCGTTATGCTTGACCGTTTCTAAGGGCATAAATGACCACACTAGCTAGGACTTTGCTTGACTCATTTTGTGAGGGAAACTTTGTTTTTAAGTCGGTTGGTAAAAAAAGTGAACCTTTTTTAGTTATTTGCCCTTGAGAGTCATGAAGTTAACCCTTTACCTCACTTGGCTAGTGATGAGAGAAATGAGGAGTATGAGGTTGTGGATGACCCTTATGATGAGGAATGTGTGGGTGTAACTCACAGTACTCTTAATGTGGATTGCGATAAAAAAAAAATTGTCCTTGAGAAAATTGAAACACCCGACTTTTTCCCCAATGATCTTGGTGTAGAGATCGTTAGTGAGAATGTTGTGGAGGTAGTAGAACTTGAAATTTTTATGGAGAATATGAATGTCTTAAAAGATAGACTTGAGATCGAAGTGGAGAAACCCTTTGAGAAGGTTGGTGTTGTCGCTTCTTCTTTTGAGGACGAGTCTTATACCCCTTTTGAGGATATTTCTATTTCCTCCCCCACTTCATTATACACACCCACCAATGAGGATGATGCAATCTTTGAGGTTCTTAAAAGTAGGATTGAGTAAGAGATTATGATTGAAAGGTTGGAAGTTAGGTGGGATTGAAGAGCTTCTTGAGAAGGATAGCTTAGAGGAAATCACTTTGACTACCCCTTGCTTGTAATTGGCAAGACTCTACTACTTTCATTGAGCATGTTAATCCTCCTACCTCTTATGAAACCACCATCACAAATTGCAATGCATTTCAAATCCTTTATTTGATGATGCTAGTGTGATTGAAATGTTTGAACCCCCCTAATAATAATCTTAATGCATTTGATGCGTCTCCTCCTCTTTTTGAGAAGGATGTTTTTGATGATGAAGGATGTTTGAACCCCCCAAGCTTCTATTCACATTTTGTCCTTTTTTTTTGTCTTATTTAAATTTTACAAAAACATGTTTTTTTTTTTATCTCATTCCCTCCCTTAATCCATTGAGTACAATGTAGATTTTAAGTGTACGGATAAGATTCTTTTTAGAAAAATCCAAAAAATATGTTATCTACTTTATAAAAAAATCAAAAATCCAAAAACAGTGTTTTTTCTTCTATATAAATATTTCAAAATTTTCAACAATTTGTCATTTATTTTATATCTACTCTTACCACTTAGTTCATTGAGGATAATATACATTTTACGTGTGGGGAGGATATTCCTATTTAGAAAACCAAAAAAATAGTAAAATTTCAAAAACAAGTTATATCCATTTCTAAATCAAAATTCAAAAAAATTGAAAACTTTGAAAATCCAAAATATTAGTTTAGATCATATATTTTTGTGTGTATGCTTCCTTTATTTTCTTTGCAGAGGTACAACATATCATGTGAAACACTGGTATGGTAATATCGTTCTATCTCTTTTCCCTCCTTTTTCTCTCCTTTTTGTCTCATGAGAAGATTTAAGGTTGCTCATCGATGATTTTTTTGGGGTGAAAAGTTGCTTGTTGATGATGAGGATATGTATTTTGAGAAGTTGTCAATTGTGTATCTATGTGATGATTAGGAGATTACATTAGTATTATGTGCATTTAGTATTATTGTATTCATGTTTAGATGGTTTATAATTCGACGCATTCATGTCATCATATTCGCATGCTAGTTTGCCTTGTATACATTGTATGTAGAGTTTAGTTACTTGCATCCATGTTTTTAAAATAAATACAAAAGGGTTTAAGCTTTAATAGTTCGAGTTGTGTTGGAACCTCACAAAATGGTTTTTTAAGGTTTCCTTGGCTATGGCATTGGTTGAGGGGTGTTTATTATCGTCGTCTATCTACTTACATGACTTCTTATGGTGTTGGTCCTTTGTCCAGCGAGCTCGATCTCCAAGAAATAGGAGATTCTTTTCCATCGGAGACAGGTTCTATAACTTTGCATTCAACCATTCGTTTCTACGTCCCAGAGGCGTAAGTGCATCTTCTCGTCACTTCTCAGCTCATATGGACCGATTGTCCTTAGAATTTAGCAGTATTGTTTATATCACCGGTGATGTACCTTATACCCAATCTACCTTACTCCACCAACACATTAAGATACTCGACACCTTTATTCTATCTTTTGACATTCGTTTCTAGAATTATGTAACTTTATTTCTAATGTCCTAAGTTGTAGTTGTTATGTAGCTATAGTTTGTGGGTCTGCTAAAATAAGGGCATTTGACCTATCTATACACGAATTATAATTTACAATTGCACAAAAAAAGTTACATCTTTGTATTTTTAACCTCTAGAAAAATTAGCATAGCCTATTGTTCAGGTTACCGCCCTCTCTAGTGTATTGTTGAAAATAAGGAGAATATGAGGGATTAATAAACTAGAATATCTTAGGGGTCATTTGGTTGTCATGGGAGAAGATAAATTACCATGAACTCTAATATCACATGAAATAAAATTCATGTCAATTACTTAAAAGTTGTTTGGCTGACATATGAGCAATAAAAATTCATGTGAAAATTGTCACTTACCTAGAAGGGTTAGGCAAGTGACTTCCTACATAATAGAATAACTTAACTCTCATAGGGAGCAGTGATGTCGATTGGCAATTTCACCCGTTTCTAAGAACCCGGGCCCAAATACATAGGGTTAATAAAAAATATACATTTGTGGAGGAGTTACTTGCGCATCGCTTGTATCCCAATGGTAGTTGATTCAATTTGTATGCATGATGCATCCTTATCTTTTAAGAAGGCTAGAGTTCGATCCATAACATGACAACTTTTTGATTTATTTTGCATTCCTTATACTCAAACCTTCGGTTATAAGTAACCTACAACTTAGCTTACGTAATACTAATTTTGGTTCTTCTATTCTTCGTTTGCGTATCTTAATTTGCGTACTAAACTTGTCTTTTCCTTAATTTTAATATAGGCTACATTCCCATCGCACTTGCAGCTAGACTATGTGCTACCTTGTTAAGATTGCGAGGGATGAAACTAAAACAAAGGCAGTGAAAAAAAAAGAAAACATTGAATCTATGTATGTAATTATGCCCGCATTCCTTTGATAAACTTGCTCGACTTTTGTGATCTAAAGGAGAACCTGCAAGCAATCAGATAACACGTGAAAATGCGTGATTTTTTTTATCGTAGGCCCATTTTATGACTTCACGAATACCGATAGTTTCTGCCTAAGCCGCGCTTTCAGCGATCCAACTTTCCGCGTGCTTGTAAATTTGGCGCCCCCTTGTATCATAAGCAACCCCGTCCAATAGATGCTTGTAGAGTTGAAACCCATCCCGCATCAATTTTTTCTCGAATTGCCTGACAATTCCCAGTTCCTCTTATCATATAGAAGGGGTGGTAGTTTCTAATCTTGTCTCTCCTCCTTTCTAAAGGTTGTCTATCACATCTTATTGAGTTAATTTCCGACGCTTTCCTGAGTTCAGTTGCAGAGATAGCTGAATTTGCCTCCCCTTCTTGTATACCAAATAGAGGTTGAGGTGAAAAAATAACTTTTTGGAAGATAATCCTATTTCAAGTGATCCATATGCTCCATAGGATAGATGTGAAAGTGATAATAGTCGTTGGATTAGCATCGCGAGAAGATAAATAATCGCACCAATTAATAATCCATCTATCTAGTGGAACATAGGCATCGTTTCCTGCAATGATACCCAAAGGGGATGCCGCCATATCCTTTTGATTGCCTCACAGTCATGGAATAAATGAGAGATGGATTCAATAGTTTCAGAGCAGTTACATACGGGACAAATTGGATGAATCTGAAACTGTCGCTTTAAGAATTCTTCCCTTGTGGCTAGCGATTGCGTAATGACCACAGGTTTTTCCTACAGAAGTCTTTGGCAATAAGACTAATTCTAGTGACATCTTTGAGAGAGTTCTAAGTATCTAGATAAAGCTTTAGTAAATAAGCATAGCATATCCACTCTTGACAGAATAATTAGCAGTAGGTGTCAGAGTCCAAAAAATAACATCCTCGGTTATAGAAGGACATATTGGAATAACACTTATTTTTCTAGCCCATTCATTCTAAAAAATCTCATAAATTAGATTATCATTCTACTTCATCGTCGGTAGAATAAGGTCTTTAATTGTTTTTTGAAGCACTGAGACTGCGGAGGGAAGTCCAGACTTGTTATGTTAGTCGGTTTGGAACCATTGATCCATCTCGAGGTCCATATATTGAGATTGGATTTAGGTCCAAAATGCCAACTCAGGTTTTGTAGAAGGAGTTTAAGATCATAAATAATGCTTCGTCCCCCCCCCCCCCCCCCTAGATTGCTTCATATTTCCCTTAGGTAGGATCGGCTCCAAGGAGTTATCGTTGATAATAAGTTTTTGGTGGAAAACCAAACTGATAAGGAAGCTTTTTTCTTTTAAAATTCTCCATGCCACTTTGCCTAGCAGAGCTTGATTGACGCAATGTAAATTCCTTATCCCGAGACCCCCTTGCATTGTGGTTTTGGAATGCTTAGGAAATTTTTACTATACCATTGAATAGTCTTAAATGATTTACTCCCTGCCCACCAAAAATGCGACAATAAGGAGTTAATCTTATTTGCCACACTTACCGGTATTTTGAAGACCGATAGAATATAATTTGAAAGGGAGGACAAAAGAGAGTAAATCAATTGAAGTCTACCCGTCGGTGATAGAAAAATCCCATACCACGATGAGATCCTTTTCTTGACCTTATCTAGGATGCTAGTAAAGATCTCCTTCTATTGAAAGCTAAAATCTGATTCAATGCCAAGGTATTTCCCAATCCCTTTATTGTGCTTAATATTCAGATATTTCATTCCTGGCTTAGTTGATGTCATGGTGGTGCTTGGACTAAATAATATACCAGATTTATTGTAACACCCCCATTTATCCAGGAGCCTTAGTTAGACCTTCCCAAATAAATAAGGGAGTTACTATCTCGTTTTCCCGAGGTAGTAAATACCAAAACTACAATCTCAAGAGTACTTTAATAACTTTATTACATGATGATTAAATATTCTTACAACTATACAATTCATTATAAAAAATACGACAGCGGAAAACTTAAAGTTACAACCCAATTACTACTCAACTAAATGGTCATCAATACTATAAGACTCGTCTCGTAGCGTATCATATCCTATACAAGCATCATCCAAAGCCAAGATCATAAACTTATTAACCTGTAAGATAAATTGCTCCCCATTTGAATGGAAATAACAAATGGATCATAACAGGCCGCCAATTTTAAAAGAATTGGGAGGACGACACACACACATAAACCAACCAAAAGTTGAGTAGGAAAATATCACACACTACAACATAACACAATAAACAATACAAGATACACGATGCAAGATCATACCCCACGCCTACACCCTCCTCGACTCGCAAGTCGGCATCATGATCATTCCCCCTTAACGCCTACTTCCTCCTCGATCCACCGATCGATATTTACAACAACAATGCAAATACAATTTCCCTCTTGGCGCTTACTTCCTCCTCGATCCGCAGATCGTTATTTCATAACAAATATCAAATATCATATGTCAACCTCATACATCTCATTCTCATCACAATTCGTATACAACAACTATCGCATCATTATCTCAATTCAAATTACACAATTTAACACTATGTTATAATATATAAGTTGAGTAGGATAATCCCTACCTTTTCGCAAATCCAAAGACACAAGTAAAATTAGTAACGTTCCTCAACATATCCGTCACCTACAACAATATTACATACAAAATTACTAAGTATTCTATTCAATTCATCCCAAGTACCACTTTCCCCAAATTCACCAATTTTTAGGGTTTAGTCTCAATGAATAGATAGAAGGTATAATAAAGGTAACACAAGGTTGGAAAGATGAATAACTATAGATATAGAAGATTAAAGTATAACTTAGAAGGTTTAAAGTATGGACTAGGTAGTCTTGCTAGCAAATTCCCAAAAGACGAACAAGATGAATCTTTCTCCCTTCTCCCTTCTCCCTTCTCCCTTCTCCCTTCTCTCTAGGTTTTGATTTGATTTAGTTGTATGTAAAAGTGTTTATATGATGGATGGAATAGGGTATTTATAGTTTTAGGTAAACTAATAAAATAAAACTAGGTTAAATAGAATTAGGAAACTCCAAAAACTCATCAAACCAACCCCCCGCGTTAGACCTGGTCGATCGACCAACATAGAGTGTCGATCAACCAAGTCCTAAAAAGTCGATCGACCAAGTCATTCAACCCAGCCAACTCACAACCCTACCATTGTCGATCGACCACAACATCTTGTCGATCGACAACCACACTATGTCGATCGACAACCCCACCTTGTCGATCGACAGCCAGCCAAGGTCGTTCGACAGCCTCATTAGACAGCCAGTAAACCTCGTTAGACAAAACCATTAGACACAACACAAAGTTCATGAGACAATATTACAAGACCTATACAAACTAACATAGCATTCATTCCAATAAATTACAGAGTATTACATTTATCTGTATTTATGATTTGTCCTGATGCCTTGCCATAACATTCTAGGATTTCCTTTAATCTAAGGAAAGCATTCTCCCTTGTCTTTCAGAAAGAATACAGAATCATCAGCGAAAAAGAGGTGGGAAATAGGAACTGATCCGCGTCCAGTTGAAATGCCATGTAAGATCCATTTCCATGATGAGCGACAATGTTTTGCGAGATAATTTTCATACAAAATATAAACAAGAAAGGTGATAGTGGGTCACCTTGGCGAAATCCGCTTTTAGGTTTAAATTGCTTTAGAGGTGACCCATTTAGGAGAACTTCATATGAGACTGATGAGACAGTTCATAATCAGCTTAATAATTGATGGAGGAAAAGAGAAGCATTTAAGCGTCACTTCAAGGAAGTCCCACTTAATTTGATCAAAAGCCTTGCTCATATCTGCCTTAAAAGCAAAACGCCCACATTTTCTAGGTTTGTTCTTATTTATATTGTGAATGATTTCATGAGCAATAAGAATGTTGTCTCCAATTTGACGTCCCTTGAGGAAAGCATTTTGGTAGGGGCTAATAATGGTAGACATGAATCTCGTTAGTCTATTGATAATACACTTGGATACAATTCTCATAATCACATTACATAGGCTAATAGGACAATAGTCTTCAACCCTCTGAGGTGAATCACCTTTAGGAATAAGAGTGATAAAGGTTCTATTTAATTCAGGGAGAACCGTACCTTTGTTAAGGATATCCAGAGCAGCTGATGTTACGTCATTTTTTATGGTGTGCCACCATCTTTGGTAAAAGAGAGCGGGGAAACCGTCAAGCCCCGGGGACTTAAGGCCTCCTAATTGGAAGACAGTTGTTCTAACCTTCTTTCCTGAGAAAGGCTTTCTAATAAAATCAATGTCATCCTCCGAAATTTTTTTATCAACTTTCTTAAATAAGTAATAATACTCCATAGCTAAATGTGGATGACAACTTTGAATTTCTATCGGATTAAATAGGTTGTAAAAATAGGAGTATAAAGATTCCCCTATTAATTTTGAATCATATGTCCAAATTCCTTGAGCATCTTTGATTCCACTAATAAAGTTTCTTCCAACCCGACCCTTAACCCAGTTGAAAAAATATTTTGTACACGTATCTCCGTCGGTTTTCCATTTAATTTTAGCTCGCTGTTTCCATAATAAGGACGACGCCTTTATAAAATCCAATATTTCATTATTGGCATTTTCATGATATGATTCATTTCCGGTCTGGATAGTCGTCCCTATAGCTTATCCCAATCGTGTATCAAAATCTTTCCATTTTAATTTCCATTTCTTCTTTTTATCCAAACTCCATTTCTTAATGATTCCTCTTGTTAAAGAAAGTTTTCTTACTAAACAGATTTGTAGTGATCCCGCAAATTGAGTAGACCATTTTTCCCAAATAATAGATAAGCACTCTTCATTATCCAAACTCCATAACTCAACCCTATATGGCCGATTTGAGTTCAATTTGGTCAAATCTAGATCGAGTTCAATGGGTGCGTGATCAGAAGTTTGAATAGGATAGTGTCTTATTCCACTATTTGGGAAAATATGCAACCAGTCTTTAGATCGGTAACCCTTATCAATTCTTTCATAGACACGATGGATACCCTTTCTATTGTTGCGCCATGTAAATCTCGGACCTTTGTATGGGATATCAATTAAGTCATGGTCGATCCTCTACTTACTAAAATTCATAGCACCATTTATTTGTCCTTTGTTCTTGCTAAGTTTATCGGAATTAAACTCCACTTGATTGAAGTCGCCTAAAATAATATATGGGTGAGTAAATGAATCAATCCATGATCCTAGATGATAAAAAAACGTTCATTCTCAGGGAGGCACTCCCTTCGGTTCTCCGTAAGACAAAACCAAGTACCAAGAACTATTAGCATACTTATTAATAACGCGGATGATGAAGTTGTTACACTTTTTCACCAAGTGCACCATATAGTTTTGCTTCCATCCTACCCATAGACCACCCGAGGAGCCAACAACATCAACCCCAAAATACTCCACAAAACCCGATACCTAAAAAGAGCATTACCATCATAAAACTTGACACTTAGTTTATAATAAAAACATGAAATCATAAAACTTAATACTAAGCATCACTCTTATTTTGGAATTATAGGGGAGAGCGAGCTATTTAGTCCCCTACAATTCCATGGTAGTCCAATCATGGCTTGAGAGGAAGTTAAGTAGGGTCAACCTCCGCAACACCCTTGATAACATCATCAAAAAGTTGATGATCCTCTTCCAGATTAGAGTCATCAACCAGACATTCAGCCTCATCTTCATCAATTTTTATGTGAATCCATACCCCTTGATGCTCTTAACAGTACCTGAAGAGCCATTACCAGAGCAGCGTCTTTTTTATCCAAGTGAATGAGATAGGTCTTAGCATGACCCACAGATAATAAAGCTTCCTTTGGTATGTCAGTGTCACCATTTTCAGGGATGCATTTCCTCTTCTTTTTAACTGAGGATATGCTAGCAGCAACAACATCAGAAATATCTTCGTTTGAGGAATAATCATTTGAATACTTATTTAATTAAATGTCACCAGTGGAGTATGCTTTTGATGTGATACTTCGGCAGATTGTTGATGGGACGCAACCACTTAGAACAGTAGTTCCTCCTTTTATGGCCTCAGACTCAATTATCTGGGAGTTCATGACACTCTCTGGAAATGGACTATAATATGGTTCAGCACCCAGGTTGAGATCAAGCATTGAATTTACCCCTCCCCCCCTTTGGTCTCCAGACATCTCAGCATAAGCCATTTCAGCACTCTCAAATTCTGATTCAGAGCTAATTAAAGGCCACTAAGGAGTGGAATAGTTTGAACTTGGTGAGTCTTCTATATTTATAAAGTTACCATGGATACCATTAGCATTCTCGAAGTCCATGTTAGCTTAGGATTCCTCTCTTATAGGCCCATCATTAGAAGGTTCAGAATGATTGAATACAAACTTATACAAGCCATGGATGCCTTGAATAGGCTGGTAAAAAGTCTGATTGTAGCCTCTGTTCTCATCATCCATTCTAGCCCAGTCAAAGTCTCTTTCTACTCTATTAAAAATAGCATCCTGAATATGAACATCATTATCATACATGTAAGCCTGTACACTGTGGTTTATATAGTTTAAATAGGGGTTACCTCTACCAATGACATTGGCATATGAGATATGATTAACTGCTTGAGGCCCTGTTGTGATAGGACTTCCCGTCTGAGCTTGGGAAGACATAGAATTTCCAAATGGGATTGATATATCAGCAGTAGGATTGGGAATATTTGTGACAGGATTTTGATTTCCAGTAGGAATTTTCACATTCATAGCATCTTGGACATTTGCAGGTTGGTGAGCACTGAAAAAAATATGGAACAACACCACCATCCTTACCCCCATGTATGATTCCCTCAATATTTGATACCCCAGCTCGAGTGCCTCCCACATTGAAAATAACCGGCCCAACAAATGGCTGTGAGGTAATTGTGAACCTCATGCCAGGATATACCCTTCCCCTGATGTGGTTCCTAAATCAAAATCAATTATATATTCCTCCTCAGATGCCGAGTTTTGTGATCTATCCCTTGAGTTTGAGGTTCTACCCAGTCTGGCATTTGAGTTGACAAACTTAGAGGTGGATGGGGATGCCCTAAGATCTAGGTTAAACATAGTATGGTTACTTTGTGCCTGAAAGACTGTAAAACCTTTCCTCGTTGCCCTATCAAGCATGCCATTAACACTGGACACAATGGTCATAATACTTCCCCTACATCATGCAGTTGTATGGCAAATCTTACCACACCTAATACAGTATTTAAAAATTTCTTCATACCTGCATTGAACCCACAACAGGTATCCACCATCTAGAGCTAAGAAAAACTCAGGTGCCAAAGGTTCATTTAACTGAATACGTACCTTGATTCGCAGGTAATCGTTGTTAGGAATATGATTAAAGGATTCAACTTCATAATGATTACTAAGAAAATGACCAGCAATATTTGCAGTCTCAACATTGAGATATTGAAAAAGTAAGCCACATATCCTTACCCAAATGTCTGCATAATGAAATCTAACTGTTCTTGGGATAATGTCAGGAAACCAGCGAGAGAAAACCATGAGAGCACCCAGAAGGATCTGAAAGTGTGATTGAGTAAATCATCACGATCCTCATTAGAATCACAATGAAAAGCATATAGATCACCCAGACTTAGCACCTTGATCTCTCCCTTAACTTTCCATTTCTTTCTAATATGATCATTTAAAGCCTCTATCTTGAAAGTACGATAGTCTACCAGGAAGCCAAGTACACACTGTCCCAAAAACTCTCTGGATTTACCCAGAGTTTCAGCATCAAGGCTGAAGACAAGCCCAAACCTTGGAAACCGCCATGCATGTGCATGCTGAGGATTGTTTGGCTAAAACTCGGCATTTGGATAAGTTTGATGGTAAGATTGGTGGTTATAAATGTTGTCATGAGGGGTAGCACCATTAATGGAGTGCTTCTGAGCCTCATTAATAAACTAATTATATTGAGGATTTTCAATGTTATTCATCATAATAAATATGACTTAATGAGAATATAAGGTAATAATTATGATGCAGAGACAGGAAGAAGATAGAGTTATTGATGATAGCCTTCAGTAAATGAATACCTTAAATAGGCGATGGGATAACATGCAAAACCCTAAGGATGATTGATCAAATCTTAAGAAACCGACACCATATAATTTCCTGATTGGTTGTGCTAGAGCAAACCCTAAGCGTCACTCCTATGGCCAATAGAAAAGGAGGGAGACAATGATTAAGGTGAGCTTTAGAACAAAAACTATTTTTTGGCAGAGAAGGAAGATTTGGGGTTTGAAACAAACCAATGGAAGAGGAAGCGTGGGTTGAAGAAACCAAGGTAATTGCAGAATACAAAAGGAAAGGACAAAAGCTCTCTTTGAGAGAGTTAAAGCTCTCTTTAAGTTTTAGAGAGAGAGAGATTCAAATCCTTCCAAAAGTTCCCCTAAAATATATAAATTCCAAATAATTAAACATAAATTTACATTCTGCGATTTATGGGAGCTAGCAGTGGTGCTCGCCTCCGCTGACAATGAATAATGTGAAAGTTAAAATACAAATTTATGAACAATTTTCAAGTTTGTCTTATGTCATTACTTGTTTACAACCAACATTTTCGCTCCCCTGATCGTATATCTGGGCTCTGCCATTGATTGTGAGTAAATATGATTATATTAGAGTAAAAATATTAGTGTCAATGATATAATGAAGATATAATAAGGGGCCCTAAATTTTAACTTTAGAACCAGGCCTCCTAAATTATTGAGCCGGCCCTTATTGGAAGTCCTACTCCCCAAAATTCTAGCAACCAAACAAGTGCACAATATTACTCCCTTCATTTCACTCATTTGTTTGGGGTTTGAACAATAATTAAGGAATATTATTATTATTATATTCAGTTTTTCATCTTCTACCTACCTTACCCCTATTCTCCAATAGAGTTATAGCCAACCCCCATGATTACATACCACCAACCTCTATGCCTCATGGTTACCCAACGCCGGCGCACCGGTGTCCCACTATCACCACCACAAGCGGTGGTCTCACATAAAGCAGACTAAGGCAATTTTGACTCAAAAATTTCAGAGTCGACAAATAATATGAATTATATTTCATCATAAAACTACCTTGTGTTTACCAGATAAAGGATTAAAATTACCAAGTTATAAAGAATAAGTGAGATGGGTCACAACTGGTTGCCATTATTCCTCTGTTAGCATGTACGGTGGTGTGTCGCCGACGTTGAGTCGTCGTAGTTTGTGTTGGGTGTTCGTGGGCAAGTCACGTGTTAGCGGTGGTGGTGGGACATTGCAATCAAAATCCGATTATCGGACCGGTTTTTCAAAGCGAAGCTTCGCAGCGACGGATCGTTTATTTGCGTTGGACGGAGAGCTGAGGCTGTCAACACAGTGCTTGACTGTCAACTATAGGTCTCTTTTAGAAGGAATCGCGCTGGAGAACATCGGCACGGGGTTTTGGTTCAGGAGAATGTGAATCGTAGGAAGGAGCATAAGCGGATGATAAACCGGCGATAAGCTGGAGCTTGTCGGAGATGTCAGAGCTGCAGGCGGAGTAGTCGGAGCCGGCAGAGGAGAGGTCGTTGAGGAAGAAGTCTTGTTCAGTGTAGGTCATTTGTTTAATTGCGGGGTTGTGGTGGGTGGTAGGATAGAGGGCGAAGATAAGAAGGGAGATGACGAAAGGTATTGAGAAAGGGTAAACTCGTAACTTCAACACTATAAATTTATCAAATAAGGAAATGTATACAACTGAGTGAAAAGGCCCAAAATGGAATATATATATACAATTGAGTGAAATGGTGGCCTAAATACACTCCTAAATATCTCAGACACTCTTTTTTTTTTGTCATATGATGAATTTGCCCTTTAACTCCCAACTTGTCAAATGCAATTAATAATAAAATTTGGGGTATCTTCGTAAATGACTAATAATTCGAGTGTTCCAATAATTTTTTCGAGTGTATTTATATTCACTGAGTAAAATGGAGGGAGTATAATTCATGGAATTTTCAAAATCACATAAATTGAAGTGTTTTTGTATTTTACCACCTATTGAGTCCAAAATTTTACAATTTACCACCTATTGAGTCCATTTTTACTAATAACCACCTAGTTTGAAGGTAACCCTCACCATTCATACCTATTTTGCATTTTATTGACGTATTTTCTTAATTATCTTCTCGTTTAATTTACGTTTTATCGACTCTTGGTTATATGCAATGACCAAACTACCCCTTTCTTATTATTAGACACACTCCCTTATCTTCTTACTCATTAAATGTAAGTCACCTCATTCAATTGATTTACAACCTCTCTCTTTAATTTTCATTAGAACCCTAGAAATCTGGGGATTTATTTATCACATTGAAACTTCCTCGCAATTTCTCGTCATTTCATCATCTTCTGGTAGACAAAATTCAGCGTTCAACTTCTTGAATCGATAAACTGATGTGAAAATTAGATTACATAGAACATGGTTGAGTTCAGAACATAAAAACCCAGAAAATGAGTGTAACACCCCAGAATTCGTGATTTCATATATAACATACATAACCTCCATAAATTGACTTTAATAACCAAGAAATCGTTTAGTTCATTACATAAAACCCAGAAATTGTTGAGTTCATAACATGAAAACCCATAATCGACTTTAATAACGCAAATTGTTGAGTTCATAACATACAAATCCAGAAATCGACTTAAATAACCCACAAATTGTTGAGCTCATAACATAAAAACCCATAAATTGTTAAGTTCATAATATAAACATCCAGAAATTGTTGAGTTCATAACAAAACAAATCGAGAAATTGTTGAGTTCATAACATAGAAACCCATAAATGTAATTATTGTATTTAGAACATAAAAAACTAGAAATTGTTGAGGTGAGAGCATGAATAACTCAAAACTTGAGTATAATAGCCAAGAACTTAAGAAGAAAGTTAAATAAGGATAAACAATTAACAAACAAACAAATCTAATTGTTGTTGCATTTCCAGAAATTGAAAACAAAATCAAAACTTCGAAAGAAGAGAACATGCAGGAAGTAGCCATCTTAAAATGATGAACCCTAAATTGGGGAAATGACCTCTTCAATTAGATTGGGGATTCAGATTTATAAGGGTTTTATGAGAGGAGTATGTGTAATAATAAGGGGTAAGGGGTAGTTTGGTCATTACATATAATCCGGAGTTGATAAAACATGAACAAGACGATAATTAAGAAAAACCGTCAATAAAATGCAAAATAGGTGTGGATGGTGAGAGTTACCTTCAAAACTAGGTGGTTATTAGTAAAAATGGACTCAATAAATGGTAAATTGTAAAATTTTGGACTCAATAGGTGGTAAAACAGAAAAACCATAAATTAAAAGAATAATCAAAGAAGTTCTTACATAGAGTAAGTTCAGAAAAGCAGTTCCTACAAAATCCCTACTTATTAAAGCAACAACCACAGAGCCTATGTGGCGCTCTTTGGTTGAAAGTTAATAAGTCAAAATACACTTTTTCATCCCTGAAATTAAGGAGCCATGATCTATGTACCAATTAATTAGATGTTTTGTTATATATGCCTACTAACTCTCAATGTTTCAATGAGAAAATTACATCAGTTTTGCTAATAAAAAATAAATATACAAATACACTTATGCCATATAAAAAAAATGGTTAGAAAATTGAGCAGATGTGAAAATAAGGAGTTTCTAAAAAATTGCAATTATAAGGATGTAAGATATAATAATGAATTGAATATGTGAAAGTGTGAAAAAAAGCAGAAGAAAAAAAGGAAAAATAATGATAATAAAACGATAAAGGGAATAGAGGAGAAAATGTGCAATTGTGCGGTGAAGACTGGAGTACTACTACAATATAATTAGCCGCTAGATTACAGTATGTTATTAATAAACAATCATGAGGGCTTTAATATTTATGGCTCTCTTCTATGTTATTTGTTTATTTATATGGGACATTCTAAAATAGTTCACGGGAAAGACTAGCAAGACAGTTTTGTCGCACATAAATTTTCATTTAAAACAGGTATATC